>SJYC01112614.1:0-166340 GCA_006408675.1 Madoqua kirkii | reverse complement strand
TTTCACTTTTTACTTTTATGCATTGGAGAAGGAAATGGCAATCTACATATGTGACTTGTCTTTTGTCTAAAAGTTGATCCTCAGTCAATAACTTTTATTATAATTTTTGAGTATCTCATATGTTAGTCTTTAGGAGTGAGGGCTGCTCCTTTTAAATTTGAGCTGACCTGAGATTCACTTATAACCAATAGAATGTAATGTAAGCTGCCAACTTTTGGGGACTGTAAGAGAAGCCGAAACACTCAGCCTGTCCTGAAGGCTCTCCCCGGGATCTGTGGGTTACCCCTGCCCTGTGATGTCCTCCCATAAGTCCTGAGGGGGGCCACCCCCTGCTGTCTTCTGTGTTCCTGCTTATGTGTTGTCCTCCTGCCACCTTCTGTGCCGCAGGGACGAAGACCTTGCCCAACATGTCTGCTGCTGTTCTCCAGAATTCAGTAGTGACTGTCAACTACATGGAACAAAGACACACTTTGGACTGAATATAATATTCACACTGTATTGTAGTCTGATGTCTCCTCCTCATTTGACCTTTTATATGGCAAGACTCTGTAAGACGGGATTAATAATTATGTCTGCCCCAGAAATTTGTTATAAAAAGACAAAGCAATATATATAATACTTATAATACTTTGTGGGTTTGGCATATGGCCAGCCTTCCATAAGCATCAGATGACACATGACCAAGGCTGTAGTGTTGGGTATGGGGCCAGACTGTGGCTGACGGTCAGTAAATGTTGTTGAACTCAACAAAACTGCACAGAACAGAGAGAGAACCACCTCTCTTTAGCAACTCTCTCCTGGACTTACAGAGTCTTGCTAAATGCAAGACCCTCAGTTCCTTGGTCAGGGCCTAAGAGATCTGACTGATAACTGGGGACTGTCCTTTGACTCATTTCACACCCAGCAACAGAGCACAAGGAGTTTCCTGGACTGAATGTGAGTATGGTGTGGACACCAAAGTGAGGTTGGGTCTGTAGACATCTCTTCCTCCCAGAACTGAGAAAGGCTGACAAGAGAAAAATAGGGAAGGGGCCAAGAAAGGCACAGTCTACAGAAGAAAACGATGGATAAACGAATGCAAAATAATGAATTCAAATACATGAGCAATGTATTTGTTCAGGGAAGACCAGTGAGATATGAGACTGCCGGGCTTCTTGCAGGAGCTGGGGTGCTGCTCTTGGGTCACCAGCGGGACTGCAGGGGCTGACACTTGCTTACCCCACAGTGTCTTCTTTCACCTGGTCTTGCCTGTGACCTCACGGTGAGCAAGCCGACCGTGCACTCTTCCAGTTCTCTCCTATTGCCTCTTCTGTCTTGTAAAAAGTGGTACATCCTTTTAGGCTGTGATACTACATCATCCCTCAGCAATGGCTCTGCACCTACACTCAGTTGCATGCTGTCCCTTGCCCTTTCCTGAGAAGAGGATCAAGCCATGTTAATAATTTGAAAGCACAGTTCAAGTATCAATCATGCAAGAGTGGCTGGGCACAGTTATCAGGTCAGGGATGATAGTTTCCTTTTCCTCCTCACAGTGGATCTAATTGGCTCACCAACTAGTTTCATAGCCTTTACGACTCCAGCTAGGCAGGTTTATCTCTTCTAGTGCTTGTGCGTTCTAAGCTGGGTTCTTTCCTGACTGCCCCATTCAGCCCATCCATCGCTGTTGTTCCGAACTCTTATCTTATAAAGGTAATGGGTGGGTTCATTTGTGAAACTTGCATTTTGACTCTTCTGGCTCCAAGTTGTATAGCAAAAGAGACACAAATACACTTTTAATTTTTCTTAAACTGACACATAGTACTTATGATGTGTCAGCGATTATTCTACCATTTAGTAAATATTAACTCATTTAATCCCTATACCACTCTTACAAAGAGGATATTGCTATTATTATCACTATTTGGAAATATTATTATTCCTGTGAGATAATCAAAGCATGACAAGATTAGAGGCATACAGCAAATAAATGGTAAAATTAAGAGTTGTCAGATTTTGTCATACAATTTTTCCCTTCCAGTTTAATTGAGATGTAATTGTGAGAATTCGCTCTCTTGATGACTTTCATATATAACATATAGCAGTGTTAATTATATTTATCATGCTATACATTACATTCCTACTATTTATCCTATAACTCAAAGTTTGTACATTTTTACCATATTCACTCAATTCCCCCTCTCCTTGATAACCACAAATTTAGCTTCTTTCTCTATGAGTTTGTTTGTCTTGAAGTATAAATGATCAACGACACTATGTTAGTTCCAATGCATGAGATAGTGATTCAACATTTCCATATATTACAAAATGATCACCAAGATGTCTAGTTACCATCTGTCACCATACAAATATATTATTGTTGACTGTATTCCCCATGCTGTACATTTCATACCCATTTACTTTGAAGACTGAAGTTTGTAATCTCTCACATTACTTTTGTAACAACATACAACTTTTAGTATAGCGCATGTTTATAAACAATGAGTAAACTACATTCATTCTTGGCCACAGAACGGGAAAAGGTCAATTTTAATTCCAATCTCAAAGAAAGGCAATGCCAAAGAATGCTCAAACTGCCGCACAGTTGCACTTGTCTCACATGCTAGTAAAGTAATGCTCAAAATTCTCCAAGCCAGGCTTCAGCAATATGTGAACTGTGAACTTCCAGATGTTCAAGCTGGTTTTAGAAAAGGCAGAGGAACCAGAGATCAAATTGCCAACATCTGCTAGATCATGGAAAAAGCAAAAGAGTTCCAGAAAAAACATCTATTTCTGCTTTATTGACTACACCAAAGCCTTTGACTGTGTGTATCACAATGAACTGTGGAAAATTCTGAAAAAGATGGGAATACTAGACCACCTGACCGGCCTCTTGAGAAACCTGTATGCAAGTCAGGAAGCAATAGTTAGAACTGAACATAGAACAACAGACTTGTTCCAGATAGGAAAAGGAGTATGTCATGACTGTATATTGTCACCTTGCTTATTTAACTTATATGCAGAGAAACGTTCGGCTGGAAGAAGCACAAGCTGGAATAAAGATCTCTGGGTGAAATATCAATAACGTCAGATATGCAGATGACACCACCTTTATGGCAGAAGGTGAAGAGGAACTAAAAAGCCTCTTGATGAAAGTGAAAGAGGAGAGTGAAAAAGTTGGCTTAAAGCTCAGCATTCAGAAAACGAAGATCATGGCATCTGGTCCCATCACTTCATGGGAAATAGATGAGGAAACAGTGAAAACAGTGTCAGACTATTTTTTTTTGGCTCCAAAATCACTGCAGATGGGGGTTGCAGCCATGAAATTAAAAGACGCTTACTCCTTGGAAGTAAAGCTATGACCAACCTAAATAGTATATTGAAAAGCAGAGATATTACTTTGCCAACAAAGGTCTGTCTAGTCAAGGCTATGGTTTTTCAAGTAGTCATGTGTGGATGTGAGAGCTGGACTGTGAAGAAAGCTGAGTAGCAAAGAATTGATGATTTTGAACTGTGGTATTAGAGAAGACTCTTGAAAGTCCCTTGGACTGCAAGGAGATCCAACCAGTCTATCCTAAAGGAGATCAGTCCTAGATGTTCATTGGAAGGACTGATGCTGAAGCTGATACTCCAATACTTTGGCCACCTTATGTGAAATGTTGACTCATTGGAAAAGACCATGATGCTGGAAGGGATTGGGGGCAAGAGGAGAAGAGGATGATAGAGGATGAGATGGCTGGATGGCATCACCGACTAGATGGACATGAGTTTGAGTGAACCCCGGGAGTTGGTGATAGACAGGGAGGCCTGGCATGCTGTGATTCATGGAGCTGCAAAGAGTTGGATACGACTGAGCTACTGAACTGAACTGAAAATATATTTGTTCTTAATCTGATATTTTCATTTAATTGGCATATTGTATTCTACCTAGAAATCCTTAGCAAAGCAAGAATGAACTCAGATAGTCTGGTTGCCAAACCACCCCTCTCATAACCCTATCTGAACTGTGGGGTGCTTGTGGAATTTACAAAATTCCCATTCAGGGAACTGTTGAAGTGCTTTGTCCTGGCCCAAACCAATTTCACTTCTGGTGCTGCTGCAGCATACCTTGTTCTCATTTGCTCATCACCTCCTTTGTGGTTCGGTGTATGCAGTGGGCTCAGTAATATAGGAAGTACCTTTGATATGTCATGAGTGAACATTTATAACGAAAACAGGCAATACCCCATAGCCTTTTCTGATTTGTGGCTCCCTTTCCAGAGGGGCAGAAGAATTCACACATAAGAAAATAGAGAAAAAACTGCTCTCATCTGAGTTGGTTCTTTCAAGCTCTTAGAACAGAAAGGTAAGCATTTCTTCAATGAAGAAGGGAGAGTTAGTGACATTTCCTCATTTTGCTGCATGGGATATTCACACTGATTCCAATTATGTGCAGTGCAGCTTCCAAGAGTTCAGCTTGAAAGGGCCACAGGTTTTCTGCTCAATTGGATGGAAGCATTTTAAATCATTCCCACCTCCTGGCAGCCAAAGTCATTGTTTCTTTATAGCTAACTTTCCTCTTCTTTTTTTTTTTTGTTTTTTTTTTTCCTCTAAGCACAGCACAAAAGGTGGGAGGTTACTTTAAAGGAAGTCATTTATTTTCAACAATAAACCAAGATCAGTGAAGAAAGAGTTAGACAGAGAGTTTCTACAAAATGAAAAAAAAGACATTACACAAAAAAGCTTCTGCAGGAAAATGAAGAGCTGTTAGTTTAAAAATACAAAATATACAATGTATTTTGTATTTCTAAGGTCATCTGACATTTCTAGGCTTTTAGCATTGGATTTAGTGTTAAGAAGATGCATACCTCAGCAAGAAGCATCACCTGTTATTTGAAGAATGTAAGTTCCTTTCTCTCCTGTCTTACAGCATTATGTGAAATTCTTCTTTTCTGAATGTCCTGGTGGCATGTTACAGAAGGTTATGGACATTCAGTGACAACTTCAAGAATAACCCACACATATTGTGGTGATTGGAAACTAACATTTTGAGTGAAGCTTTTCATAAAGGTTAATTGCCTGGGAAGAAACTGAGGAAAAGGGTCTAAGGATTTAAAAGAGAGAGAGAGAGAGAGAGAGAGAGAGAGAGAGAAGGAGAGGGATAGAGAGAGAGAGAGAGAGTTTGTGTGTGTGTATGTTTTTGGGAGGAGTGGAGGAAAGATTTTCTGGGATAAAGTGTTTCTTTCTTGTGTAAGAAGACACTGCACATTAGCCCTGGGAGTGAGCTAACTAGATTATCCACTCAACTATTCCTTTTTCTTTTTTTTCCTTCCATTTAACCTGCACTTGCTTAGTGACTGAGCTGAGGATGCCCACTGCCACATACTGCAGGTCCCAAGGTAAGTCAGAGTTCCTTTCATGCAGTCTATGGAGGGACACTTTAGTGGCTGATGAGTCTTCAGTATATTTCTGCAAATTAATGCAGCCTTTTCTTGTTTCCTGCTTTTCCTGGCTCTGAGATGACCTTCTGGTCCATAGTGAATGAGGGATATTTCAAGAAAAGTCACAGCACCACTTCCTAATCCAGGAAGACATATTTAAGCATTCAGAATAGTGTTTCTCAAGATGTGGTTGTCCAACTACCTTCACCAGGGGAGCTTGTTAACTTTGCAGATGCCTGAAGACCCATTTGATTAGAATCTCTGAGGCTGGAGTCCAGTAGTGCATGTTCTGACAATCTTCCCTAGAGATTTGCAGGCACCTCAGCATTTCCAGCCACTGTAGCAGGTTCTGGATAGAGGCGACGATCCAGTGCATGGAGCACTGTCAGATTCAGGCTGGTCCCCTTCTCACCTCACCAGAACCAGAAAGCCCTGAGCAGCATCCCTGGGTGCTTGGGGATGCTTCAGATTGATTGTGAGTTTCTAAGTGTTTATGTATCTTGACATCTTCTGCCAGCCAGGAGCAGAGTGGTCATAGGCAGCAGTGAGCCCAGTGGATGATTCAGTTCAGTTCAGTTCAGACGTTCAGTCGTGATTACTAGAGTGATAATTCAGGGATGAGTGATTCAGAGGGGCTCAGTTTTGTCCATCTCTCTGACTTGGGTCTTTGAAGGGGTTTCTTTAAGTGTTTATTTAGAAAGCATATATTTCTAAAGCACCAATGGTGAACACGCGATGTGCCAGCAGTAAGAAGCAAAGGCAACAGTGGCCATGCTGGACTCCTGCTTCCCAAACCTACCAATCTTGGTGGGCACAGAGGCAGGAGGACAGTGGGGGCCCATGCTAAGTTTGGAAACACTTCATTTTCTTCTGTTGATTTTGGAGTCCTACTTTGGAGTTGTGTTGAGCAGTGTGGGTGACATAAAAAAGGTGGGATTTGGGGTCACAGCAAATTTGGTTCAGATCTAGGGATTCTCTGTGCCCTTGGTCCAATGCCTTTAGATAAATGATAACTTCCTAGAGCCTCAGTTCTCATACTTCATGAAGAATGATAGTGTCAACCTTACATAGCTCTTGTAAGACCTGAAACTTAGATTTATTATGTGAAAAATATTCTATGATGATCACAATTTCTGGCATAAGTGATACTCTGGGTTAGTTAGCTACACCCTTTTGTTTCGCTTGTTTGGAAATACATAAACTGATCACTTTATCGATGGGGAGCTATGGTAAGAAAAATAGAGCCCCCCAACCCTGCACCCTGCCAAAGCTGTCTGTGTGATGTTACCTTACATAGTAAAATAGACTTTGAAGATGTGATTAGACTAAGCATCTTGACTATCTTGCATTAGCTGAGTGGGTCTAATGTGTCCAAAATGGTCTTTATAAGAAAGAGGTAAGAGGTTAAGATTAAAAGATAAAGACATGATGAGAGAAACAGGTCAGAATCAGAGAGATTTGAAGATGCTAAATGGCTGACTTTGAAGGTGAAGGAAAGGGCCATGAGCCAAGGGATGCAGGTGGACCCTAGAGGCAGGAAAAGGCAAGGTATTAGATTCTTTCTTCCTGCCCTCAGAAAGGATGCAGCTCAGCCAGCTCCTAAATTTTGTCAAAGTAAGAGCCTGCCAGGCTTCTGACTTCCAGAAACATAATGGAATAAGTGTGGGCTCCATTAAACCACTAAACAAAGTTTATGGTGATTTCTTACAACAGCAATAGGAATCTGATGCCGGGGTATTTTAATTCCTATTCCAGAATTAGGAAATCTTTCAGTGGATTAGGAAATCTTTTAAAGCCTGAGAAACATGAATAGAACTAATGTAGTTCTCAGTGGGTCAGACCAAGATTACATATCTGTCAAACTCAAACTGCCTCACGAATGGGTCACTAATGAAGAGGTTCACAAAGATTTGGACCTGAATGCTCCCTCAGGGTGTTCAGAGGTGGATCCATGTCCCATATGGGCAATTTTTCAAAGGAACTTCCCCAGTAGCATCTTCTGTAGTGTGGCCCAGCAATTGCCAGTGGGGAGATGGAGAAGCTGGTGCTAATGACAATGAAGAACTGGCATCATACTTGCCTGTGGCTCCTTCCTTCTTTCTTTCCTCCTTCCTTTCTTTTGTCCTTTCCTTCCTTCATTCCTCTCTTCTTCATTTCCTTCATTTATGTTTATTCTGACAACCAATTAGTTAGTCTTGTGGTCCCAGCCATGAAATCATGTGTGCATAGCTACTAAGATGATCCTATTTTATTAGCATAGTGCTAAACAGGTTCATGTTTATATTGATATACTCCTATCTACCTGTCCATATATATTATTATATAACACAGACAATATGATTTTATTATACAGCATATATTTGTTGTGTTGTTCAGTCCCTAAGTCATTTCCAGCTCTCTGTGACCCCGTGGACTGGAGCATGCCAGGTTCCTCTGTCCGCCACTATTCCCAGAACTGACTCAAATTCATGTTCACTGAGTCAATTATGATGTTTAATCATCTCATCCTTTGTCACCCCATATCCTTTTGCCTTCAATCTTTCCCAGCATTAGGGTGTTTCCCAATGAGTCATCTCCTTGCATAGTATTGGAGTTTCAGCATTAGTCCTTCTGACGAACATTCAGGATTGATTTCCTTTAAGATTCACTGGTTTGAGTTCCTTGCTGTCCAAGAGACTCTCAACAGTCTTCTCCAACACCACAATTCAAAGGCATCAATTCTTCAGTGCTCAGCCTTCTTTATGGTTTAACTCTCACATCCATACATGACTACTAGAAAAATCATAGTTTTGACTATGTGGATCTTATATACAAGGTAATATCTCTGCTTTATAATATGTTGTCTAGGTTTGTCATAGCTTTCCTTCCAGGGAGCAATTGTCATTTAATTTCCTGGCTGAAGTCACCATCCACAGTGATTTGGAGCCCAAGAAAAGAAAATAGGTAATTTTCTACATCTAGTTTTTTTCCCCCTTCTATTTGCCATGAAGTGATGGGACCAGATGCCATGAGATTACTTTAAAAAAATATATAAATTTATTTATTTTAATTGGAGGCTAATTATTTACAATATTGTATTGGTTTTGCCATACATCAACATGAATCTGCCACAGGTATACACATGTTCCCCATTCTGAACCCCGCTCCCTCCTCCCTCCTTGTACCATCCTTCTGGGTCGTCTCAGTGCACCAACCCCAAGCATCCAGAATCATGCATCGAACCTGGACTGGCGATTCATTTTTTGAATGTTGAATTTCAAGTCATCTTTTTCACTGTATTCTTTCACCTTCATCAAGAGGCTCTTTACCTCCTCTTCAGTTTCTGCCGTTATAGTGCACTCATTTGCATATCTGAGGTTGTTGATATTTCTCCTAGCAACCTTGATTTCAGCTTATAATTCATCAAGCCTGACATTTCAGATGATGTACTCTGTATATAAGTTAAACAATCTGGGTGACAATATGCAGCCTTGATGTACACTTTCCTCAATTTTGAACCAGTCTGTTGTTCCATATCCAGTTCTAACTGTTGCCTCTTGATCTGCATACAGGTTTCTTGAGAGACAGGTAAGGTGATCTGGTATTCTCTTCTTTTGGAGAATTTTCCACAGTTCGTTGTGATCCACATAGTCAAACGCCTAGGCATAGACAAGTTAGCAGAAGCAGATATTTTTTCTGGAATGCTCTTGCTTTCTCCATTATCAAATGAAGGTTGGCAACTTGATCTCTGGTATCTCTGTCTCTTCAAAACTCAGCTTATACATCTGGAAGTTCTCAGATCAAATACTGCTGAAGTCTAGCTTGAAGTACTTTTAGCATCACTTTGCTGGCATGTGAAATGAGTACATTTGTATGATAATTTGAACATTTTTTGGCATTGCCCTTCTTTGGGATTGGAATGAAAATTGACCTTTTCCAGTCCTGTGACCACTGCTGAGTTTTCCAAATTTGCTGACATATTGAGTGTAGCACTTGAATAACATCTTTTAAGATTTGAAATAGCTCATCTGAAATTCCATCGTCTCCACTAGCTTTGTTTGTAATGATGCTTCCTAAGACCCACTTGACTTCACACTCCAGGATTTCTGGGTCTAGGTGAGTGGCCACACCATTGTGGTCATCCAGATCATTAAGACTTTTTGTACAGTTCTTCTGTGTACTCTTGCCACCTCTTCTTAATCTCTTCTGTCACTTCTGTCTTTATTGTGCCCATCCTTGCATGAAATGTTCCTTTGTTACCTCCAATTTTGTTGAAGAGATCTCTAGTCTTTCCCATTCTATTGTTTTCCTCTGTGTCTTTACATTATTCATTTAAGAAGGCCTTCTTATCTCTTTTTGCTATTCTCTGGAACTCTGAATTCAATTGAGTATAACATTTCCATTCTCTGCCGTTTACTTCATTTCTTTCTTCAGCTATTTATAAAACCTCATCAGATAGTTACTTTGCATTCTTACATTTCTTTTTCTGGGGGGATGGCTTTGGTCACTGCCTCCTGTACAATGTTATGAACTTCCATCCATAGTTCTTCAGGAACTCTGTCTAACAGATCTAATCCCTTGAGACTATTCAACACCTGCACTTTATAATTATTAGAGATTTGATTTAGGTCATACCTGAATGGCTCCCTTTCATGGGTCACAGCCTTGTCATGGCAAAGGGGCTTGCATAACTCAATGAAGCTATGAGACATGCCGTGCAGGGCCACCCAAGATGGATGGGTAATAGTAAAGGGTTCATACAAAATGTGGACCACTGGAGGAGGTGGTGGGAACCCATTCCAGTACTCTTGCCTCGAGAACCCCATCAACAGTATGAAAAGGCAAAAAGATATGACACAAGACCATGAGCCCCTCAGGCCTAAAATGTCCAATATGCTACTGGGGAAGAGTGGAGGACAATTAATAATAGCTCTGGAAAGAATGAGGTGACTGGGCTGAAGTGGGAAAGATGCTCAGCTGTGGATGTATCTACTGATGAAAATCAAGTTCGATGCTGTAAAGAACAATATTGCATAGGAACCTGGAATGTTAGGTCCATGAATCAAGGTAAATTGTATATGGTCAAGCAGGAAATGGTAAGATTGAATATCAATATTGCAGGAATCAGTGAACTAAAATGGACAGGAATGGGTGAATTTTAATTCAGATGATCATTATATTTAATGCTGTGGGCAAGAATACCTTAGAAGAAATGGAGTAGCCCTCATAATCAACAAAAGAGTCTGATATGCAGTACTTGAGTGGAACCTCAAAAATGAGAGAATGACCTCAGTTCGTTTCCAAGGGAAACCGTTCAACGTCACGGTAATCCAAGTCTATGCCCTATCACTGATTCAAAGAAGCTGAAGTTGACTGATTCTATGAAGACCTAAAACACGTTCTAGAACTAACACTAAAAGAAAACGTCTTTTTCATCATAGGGGATTGGAATTCAAAAGTAGGACATTATGAGATGCCCAGAATAATCAGCAAGTTTGGCCTTGGAGTACAAAGTTATAGGGCAAAGGCTAATAGAGTTTTATCAAGAGAACATGTTGGTAATAGCAAGCATCTTTTTCAAACAACATAGGAGGTTACTCTATATAGGGACATCAACAGATGGTCAATACCAAAATCAGATTGATTAGATTCTTTCCATCCAAAATGGAGACATTCTATACAATTCAGCAAAAACAAGACCTGGAGACGACTGTGGCTCAGATCATGAGCTCCTTTTTGCAAAATGCAGGCTTAAACTGAAGAAAGTAGAGAAAACCACTGTGTCATTCAGGTATGACCTAAAGCAAATGTTTTATGCAGCATATATAATATCTATTTATAAAATGGTCCCTTGACAGAATCTATAGTTATGGAAACAGACTCACAGATGAGCACTTATTAAATCTTGTCTCAGAAACTTGCTTTTCTTCCAGTTCTAGATGCATCCTTCAGTTCAAAAAAATCACTCACACACTCAGGAGAATAGAGAACTGGTGTGCATACATTAGATATTAACCAGCCATAAAAAAGCAATGAAATATTCCTCAGGTATGACCTAAAGCAAATGTTTTATGCAGCATATATAATATCTATTTATAAAATGGTCCCTTGACAGAATCTATAGTTATGGAAACAGACTCACAGATGAGCACTTATTAAATCTTGTCTCAGAAACTTGCTTTTCTTCCAGTTCTAGATGCATCCTTCAGTTCAAAAAAATCACTCACACACTCAGGAGAATAGAGAACTGGTGTGCATACATTAGATATTAACCAGCCATAAAAAAGCAATGAAACTATTCCCTTCACAGAGATGTGGATGGACCTAGAGGCTGTCATACAGAGTGAAGTAAGTCAGAAAGGGAAAAACAAATATTGTGTATTAATGCATAGATATGGAATCTATAAAAATGGTACAGATGAACCTATTTGCAAAGCAGAAATAAAGACACAGATGTAGAGAATAAACATCATTACCAAGCAGGAAAAGAGGGGATGTGGTGAATTAAGAGATTGGTATTAACATACATACACTGTTGATTTTATGTATAAAATGGATAAGTAATGAGAACCTACTCTATAGCATAAGGAGCTCTACCTGATGCTTTATGGTGACCTACATGTGAGGGAAATCCAAAAGTAAGAAGATATATGTACATGTATGGCTCATTCACTTTGCTATACAGCAGAGACTAACACAGCATTGTAAAGCAACTTTTATATTCCAATAAAAATTTAAAAAAATAGAATTAAAATCTGAAAGCAAGAAGCATCTGGATGTTAAAAACCAAAATATTCCCATAGTCTTTGACTGTGTGGACCACAACCAATTGTGGAAAATTCTTAAGGAGGTGTGGATACCAGACCAACTTACCTGCCTCCTGAGAAACCTGTATGCAGGTCAAGAAGCAACAGTTAGTATTGGACATGGAAAAACTGACTGGCTCAAAATTGGGAAAGGAGTAAGAAAAGACTGTAAATTGTCACTCTGCTTATTTATCTTATATGCAGAGTACATCATCTGAAATACCAGGCTGGATGAAGCTTAAGCTGGAATCAAGATTGCCAGGATAAATATCAATAGCCTCAGATATGCAGATAACACATCTCTAATGGCAGAAAGCAAAGAGGAACTAAAGAGCCTTGATGAAGGTGAAAGAAGAGAGTGAAAAAGCTGGCTTACAAATCCACATTCAAGAAATGAAGATCATGGTATCCGATCCTTTCATCTCATAGCAATAGACAGGGAAGCCCAGAAACTGTTTTCTTGGGCTCCAAAATCACTGCTGATGGTGACTGCAGTCACTAAATTAAAATAATTTTCTTCTGCTTGGGAGAAAAGCTATGACAAACCTAGACAGAATAATAAAAAGCAGAGATATCACTTTGCTGACAAAGGTCCTTCTAGTCAAAGCTATGATTTTTCTGGTAGTCATGTACAGATGTGAGAGTTGAACCATAAAGAAGGCTGAATGCTGAAGAATTGATGCTTTTGAACTGTGGTGTTGGATAAGACTCTTGAGAGTTCCTTGGATAGCAAGGAGATAAAATCTGTCAATTCTAAAGGAAATCAACTCTGAATATTCATTGGAAGGACTGATGCTGAAGCTCCAATTCTTTGGCCAGTTGATGCGAACAGTCAATTCATTGGAAAAGACCTTGATGCTAGGAAAAATTGAAGGCAGGAGAAGAGGGCAATACAGCATAAAATGATTGGATAGCAATTCAATGGACAGGAGCTTGGGTGAATTCCAAAAGATAGTGAAGGACAGGGAAGACTGGCTTGCTGTAGCCCATGGGGTCATAGAGTCAGACACCACTGAGTGAATGACAACTCTGAAATTTACAGCAGAAACAGCTTTTATGTCAAATCTCTGATGTTTTTCAGGTACACGTTCCTTCAGGAAAGCACGCATGTGGGTGGGATTGCAGTCTTTATTTCTGAGTGGATTTTCTTTCTGCAAGAATGCCACCTGGATGGGACAGGGCTGGATTGGGTCTCACAAGCTGGGCAAGGTCCTAGAAGTGATTTGTTTTATCTGATGGTGGAAAGTTGAGGTTGTTCTTGAGAAGTAGTATGTTGCTTAAAATGAGTGAGTGAAAGTCGCTCAGTCTTGTCTGACTCTTTGTGACACCATGAAATTCTCCAGGCCAGAATACTGGAGTGGGTAGCCTTTCCATTTTCCAGGGGATCTTCCTAACCCAGGGATAGAACCCAGGTTACCTGCATTGCAGGTGGATTGTTTACCAGTTGAGCCACAAGGGAAGCCCAGGAATACTAGAGTGGGTAGTCTATCCCTTCTCCAGTGGATCTTCCCAACCCAGAATTTGAACCAGGGTCTCCTGAATTTCAGGCAGATTCTTTACCAACTAAGTTATGAGGGAATCTCATGGCTTAAAATAGAGGAGTTTTAAGGAGGATAAGAAAAAGTGAAAAAGAAAAGTTGCAGAATCAGGAAACATTAAAGAGACACTGAACTTGCTGGATTCTGCTTACATCACTCAGACATGTCCAGAGACCCAGTAATGACACTCAAGGCCATCCCTCCCTGAGCACTGCCATGAATATCCCTTTGCCTGTAGTGACTCTTTTTAAGTCTCCCAGAAACCTCAAAAAGGACGATTGACAGGCATCACCAGTAGCAGTGATGAGGGAAACAGATGAGGAAAACTAGGCAGAGAGAATTTGATTAATTAGCTCAAGATGATGGAGACTTTTCAAATCCAGGCAGCCTGGAGTGCCTCTGCTTACCACCCTGACTCACACTGCCCTAATCCTTCCCATATCCCTAGCCTCACTTCATCAGGGGTGCTTCTCCTTGGACATCAGTCCTCACTAATGGAGGCAGCTCTCTGGTCACTAGAGATCAACTTTCCCTGTGGAGCCTGGCTCTTCAGCCTCTTTGAGCACCATGTTTCTCTGAATAGGATGAGCTATGCTCCAGCTGCAGCCCCATTAAAACTGTCCCTGCCCCTCCACCTCGATGGTCCCTGTCAGGATTTCCCAGACTCCTGATTCAGACGATGGCATACAAAGATTGTGAGAGTATGTGTGAATAGATCTCAGAGATGGATCTACAAAAGGGATCCAGCCTGGGAGAAGGGGCCTATGACTTATGAGGATTCAGGTTAGGGAATAAAAGTGCATTTCAGTGAAGTCTGGTGCTGAGAAAGACTGGTTGGTGGTCCGTAGATTTTAGATGCTTTCCAATACACAGATTTCATTGTGAAGTAGATTGGCTTTAAAAACACTGGACATTGCAATGCACAAGAGGATCAAGTTAGAAGGGACTAGAAAACAAACCACAAGGACTGATGCACAAGGCCCTTTTCTCCTGTAGGCTGAGATGAGAATGAATAAGTTCTCTATGTTCAGTAAATAGATTGGTAACTTATTACATTAACTGACCACCTACTATGCCATGTACTGAGTAGGGTGATTTCCTTAACCTTTCAAAGTCTCTTTCCCTCTATTTCTACAGTACTTACCTCTCTGGGCTATTTTGAGTGTCAAGCAGGGTGACTGTTAATATCACTGTTTTGGGAGAGTTTGCTCTGCAGCAGTGTAAAGTGGACCCATGCTATATAGGAAGAGATGATTAATGTGTCTAGGAGACAGTGGGCAACAGGTTCAAAAGGTGTAGATGTAGAGGCTTGGATTATATCATTAGGGTTATGTTTGTCTCCAAGATTTTCATTCTCATCTCTTTTCATCATTAGTCAGATTCTTTGTATATAATGACAGAGGTTTCTGTATATTGTTTAGGTTTACATCTTGCCAAGTTTGGGCATCCTAATCAAAAAGAAACTTTCCTTCTCAGTATCTGCAGAAAATCCCTGGCCTTTATTTTCCTTGGCACAAATTGGGTAATGTGGTCAGTCTTGACCAGTTACTGCAGACTCGAGGGATC
Organism: Madoqua kirkii; assembly: GCA_006408675.1. Classification (NCBI taxonomy): domain Eukaryota; kingdom Metazoa; phylum Chordata; class Mammalia; order Artiodactyla; family Bovidae; genus Madoqua; species Madoqua kirkii. The sequence continues at coordinate 151,055 of SJYC01112614.1, read as the reverse complement.
ACCCTTGTGTTCTGTGCCCATGCTGCTGCCTGGCGAAAGATTAATCTCACCCAATAATAGGAACTGAGAAAGGGAAAGACTGACTCTCTCAAATAATATTGAAGTGACATTATCAGGACAACAGATGTTGGGAAAGCAAATGAACACATGCTAGCTCCAGTCGCTCTTACTTAGGGTTGGGTTCTGAGTTTGGATGTGGTCCGGGAGTTAAATTACGAGCAAAGATTGGATGTAGAAGGATGCACAGCAACATGGTGGAGCCTCGCAGAGAAAAAAAGCAGTGTCATTCAGTCCTGCAGACGCTGTGGTATGTATGCAAGAGGAGGGAGGGCTCTGTGTGATCTGGGTCAGGTGTGTCCCTCTGTAATGAGATGTTCTAACTTATGAGTGGAAAGCTAAGCACACTGCTTTCACTGCAGGGCTCACAAGCTGGCCACTGCCTCTCCAGTCTGAGTTCTTGTGGGAACTTTGTACATCACCGTTTCTTCAGCAGTGGGAGTCAGTGTGCAATATTGAGAAGGATGGCTCAGGGAATCACCTCTGAGCAGGGGGGAAATGAATTGTCTTTTTACAAGTTCCCGCAATAATAAAATAAATCAGCTGGGTTATCCAGTGATAAAGTGCTCTGCTCTCTGGCCAGGGGGGCTCCACAAGTTATTACTGGCCACCAATAGCTTGTTAACGTGCTTGGGCCCAGGAAAATCAAGCTCTACAGGTCCTGGGAGAATCTGTTCATATAAAAGAGAAACTCATTTCAAGCATGAACTATTAGTTCTGCTCTGAATATCACTGCTATTAACTGCAGGGCTTTCGTGAACTCTCCAACCTGCCAGCATTTCAATCCTCATCAACTGCCCAAGGAAATGACTGTGACAGATGCTAATTGGTGATTATAGGAAAGAATAGCTTTGGACTGGAAAAGATGCTCCAGGTGCTAACTAGTTGTAATGACAACCTTCCCCTGGCAGGCAGATGGACTTCGGGTGAATGCACTTGGCTTCTGAAGGATCTGGACCCTTTCTTCTTCCTGATCTCTCTTTCTCTCTTTCGCTTTCCTCTCTCTCTAACCCCATTCTCCACTCACCATCTCCACTTCTCTCTCTATCCTCCTCCCTCCCTGAGTACAACTCCTGATCCTTCACCCCAAGTTTTGGTTTGGAGAAGCTCAAATCTCCCTTCAGTTTCCAGTTCTACCTAATATCTTTCTTGATTTACTTTTCTTCAACCTCCAATTAGGATAATGATTGAACAGGTCTCCAAGAGTGGTTTCCGTGAAATCATTGATGTCAAATGCTAGCATAGGACTGGGAACACAGAGGTAGGTGTTCAGTCCACTCCAGTTCTCATCCAGCCCCTTCCTTTCTTTCTCTGATGTTCACACTATGATTCCTAATTGAATTATGAATTAGAAAATGCAACACGAAGGGAAGTCATTATTATTAACATTGCTTATTATCCACTCATTAAGTAACATAATACCTTGCTCACAGCAGGTACTCATTAAATAATTATCAAATGAGTATGAATGTCCATTTTAATAATACCTATTTTCAAGTCTCTTCCATTTCTCTCCTTCAGAGACCCCTCACAGATCACTGCAGTCCATAGACATATACCCTTTCCTTGGTGCCTCCCACATGGTATCTGCAGGCACTGTTTAGTTAGCATCACTGCATGTTCTCTCATATTTCTTTTCCAGGGAACCCTCAGAAGTCTCCCTCTGGGTTTCCTTATCTCCTTTGATTGTGGTCTTCTGATTGCCATCCTCTCCTGAGGCATTTTCTCCCCTGTGGTTTGGGTTTGAATGTCCATGCACTTGAAGAATGTTTATTTATTTTATTTATTTAAAAAATTGTTCCAGTATAGTTGGCTTACAATGTTGTATTCGTTTCATCTGTAAAGCAAAATGATCCAGTTATACATATGCATGTATCTATTCTTTTCAAAGTCTTTTCCCATTTAGATTATTATAGAATATTGAACAGAGTTTCTTGTGCTATACAGTGGGTCCATTTAAGTTATGTTTTAAATATAGCAGTTTGTATATGTCAATACCAAATTCACAATCTATCCCTCCCTGCCTCTTCTCCCCTGGTAACCTTAAGTTCTTTCTGTAAATCTGTGAGTGTGTTGAAGGGTGCTTCTTCCTGTGGTGGCTGGCAGTGCAGATGATAGAGTGTGGAGTGCTAGTTTGCAAAAGGAGTGAAAAGAAACTGCTGGAGGTCTCTGGAGAGGGATAAATGAGATAATTCTGGGGAAGAGTAGAATGTTGGAGAAAGGGGTAAATTCACAGGGGCAAAATTGCATCCTGGAAATAGTAATGTCTGGGACCATGGGAATTATATTTATAAAGGCATTGTTTTATTTAGTTGCTAACTGTGGTATTGGAGAAGACTCTTGAGAGTCCCTTGGACTGCAAGGAGATCTCATTTTAAAGGAGATCAATCCTGGGTGTTCTTTGGAAGGAATAATGCTGAAGCTGAAACTCCAGTACTTTGGCCACCTCATGTGAAGAGTTGACTCATTGGAAAAGACTCTGGGAAGGATGGGGTGTAGGAGGAGAAGGGGATGACAGAGGATGAGATGGCTGGGTGACATCACCGACTTGATGGATGTGAGTTTGAGTGAACTCTGGGAGTTGGTGATGGACCGGGAGGCCTGGCGTGCTGTGACTCATGGAGTCAAAAAAGTCAGACACTACTGAGCAACTGAACTCAACTGAACTGGAACTGTGTCCAGTTCTTTGAAACCCCATGGATTATAGCCAGCCAGGCTTTTCTGTTAATGTGATTCTTCCGGCAAGAATACTGGAGTGGATTGTATTTCCTTCTCCAGGGGATCTTCCTCACTCAGGGATCAACCTGTTGTGTCTCCTGCATTAGCCAGCAGCTTCTTTGCCACTGAATCACCAGGAAAGCTCCTTTTATAAAGACATCAGTTCAGTCGCTCAGTCGTGTCCAACTCTTTGCGACCCCATGAATCGCAGCACTCCAGGCCTCCCTGCCCACCACCAACTCCTGGAGTTCACTCAGACTCACGTCCATTGAATCAGTGATGCCATTCAGCCATCTCATCCTCTGTCATCCCCTTCTCCTCCTGCTCCCAATCCCTTCCAGCATCAGAGTCTTTTCCAATGAGTCAGCTCTTCACATGAGGTGCCCAAAGTACTGGAGTCTCAGCTTTAGTCTCATTCCTTCTAAAGAAATCCCAGGGCTGATCTCCTTCAGAATGGACTGGTTGGATCTCCTTGTAGTCCAAGGGACTCTCAAGAGTCTTCTCCAACACCAGATTTCAAAAGCATCAATTCTTCAGCACTCAGCCTTCTTTATAGTCCAACTCTCACATCTGTACATGACCACTGGAAAAACCATAGCCTTGACTAGATGGACCTTAGTTGGCAAAGTAATGCCTCTGCTTTTGAATATGCTGTCTAGGTTGGTCATAACTTTTCTTCCAAGGAGTAAGAGTCTTTTATTTTCATGGGTGCAGTCACCATCTGCAGTGATTTTAGAGCCCAAGAAAATAAAGTCTGACACTGTTTCCACTGTTTCCCCATCTATTTCCCATGAAGTGATGGGACCAAATGCCATGATCTTCTTTTTTCTGAATGTTGAGCTTTAAGCCAACTTTTTCTGCCCACCACCAACTCCTGGAGTTCACTCAGACTCACGTCCATTGAATCAGTGATGCCATTCAGTCATCTCACCCTCTGTCATTCCCTTCTCCTCCTGCTCCCAGTCCCTTCCAGCATCAGAGTCTTTTCCAATGAGTCAACTCCTCATATGAGGTGGCCAAAGTACTGGAGTCTCAGCTTTAGTCTCATTCCTTCTAAAGAAATCCCAGGGCTGATCTCCTTCAGATGGACTGGTTGGATCTCCTTGCAGTCCAAGGGACTCTCAAGAGTCTTCTCCAACACCAGATTTCAAAAGCATCAATTCTTCAGCACTCAGCCTTCTTTATAGTTCAACTCTCACATCTGTACATGACTACTGGAAAAACCATAGCCTTGACTAGATGGACCTTAGTTGGCAAAGTAATGTCTCTGCTTTTGAATATGCTGTCTAGGTTGGTCATAACTTTTCTTCCAAGGAGTAAGAGTCTTTTATTTTCATGGGTGCAGTCACCATCTGCAGTGATTTTAGAGCCCAAGAAAATAAAGTCTGACACTGTTTCCACTGTTTCCCCATCTATTTCCCATGAAGTGATGGGACCAAATGCCATGATCTTCTTTTTTCTGAATGTTGAGCTTTAAGCCAACTTTTACACTCTTCTCTTTCACTTCCACCAAGAGGCATTTTAGTTCCTCTTCACTTTTTGCCTTAAGGGTGATATAGGGCATTCCTAATATAGCATGCAGTTATTTATTCAGATGTGTGATCACTAATCTAGTGCCAGACATATTGGAATTGAAGTCAAGTGGGCCTTAGAAAGCATCACTAAGAACAAAGCTAGTGGAGGTGATGGAATTCCAGTGGAGCTATTTCAAATCCTGAAAGATGATGCTGTGAAAGTGCTATGCTCAATATGCCAGCAAATTTGGAAAACTCAGCAGTGGCCACAGGACTGGAAGAAGTCAGTTTTCATTCCAATCCCAAAGAAAGGCAACTCCAAAGAATGCTCAAACTACCACACAATTGCACTCATTTCACGTGCTAGTAAAGTAATGCTCTAAATTCTCCAATCCAGGCTTCAGCAATACATGAACTGTGAACTCAAAAAGGAGTACGTCAAGTGTGTATACTGTCACCCTGTTTATTTAACTTATATGTAGAGTACATCATGAGAAATGCTGGACTAGAAGAAACACAAGCTGGAATCAAGATTGCCGGGAGAAATATCAATAACCTCAGATATGCACATGATACCACCTTTATGGCAGAAGGTGAAGAAGAACTAAAGAGCCTCTTGATGAAAGTGAAAGAGGAAAGCAAAAAAGTTGGTTTAAAGCTCAGAAAACAAAGATCATGGCATCCAGTCCCATCACTTCATGGGAAATAGATGGGGAAACAGTGAAAACAGTGTCAAACTTTTTTTTTGGCTCCAAAATCACTGCAGATGGTGACTGCAGCTATAAAATTAAAAGATGCTTACTCCTTGGAAGAAAAGTTATGACCAACCTAGATAGTATAGTGAAAGCAGAGACATTACTTTGCCAACTAAGATTTGTCTTGTCAAGGCTATGGCTTTTCCTGTGATCATGTATGGACGTGAGAGTTGGACTGTGAAGAAGGCTGAGCACCGAAGAATTGACTGCAAGGAGATCCAACCAGTCCATTCTGAAGGAGATCAACCCTGGGATTTCTTTGGAAGGAATGATGCTAAAGCTGAAACTTCAGTACTTTGGCCACCTCATGCGAAGAGTTTACTCATTGGAAAAGACTCTGATGGTGGGAGGGATTGGGGGCATGAGGAGAAGGGGACGGCACAGGATGAGATGGCTGGAAGGCATCACTGACTCGATGAATGTGAGTCTGAGTGAACTCCGGGAGCTGGTGATGGACAGGGAGGCCTGGCATGCTGCAATTCATGGGATGGGGAAGAGTTGGACATGACTGAGCGGCTGAACTGTGCTGAATTTATTCAGATTACTAGTACATTTGAAATTTTGAAAAGACGTATGTACTGCCGTATTTTTTCTTTTTTTACTCTGAAAAATGTACTTCTTTCTATGTCAGAATTGATAACAGCAATTATGGTCACAATCACATGCTTGATTGCAATCTGATTTATTGATCTCTTACGAGACACATTGGTTCTACTTTTTCAAGGTATTCTTATTTTTTCATAATCAAGAGAAGATGATTATTATCATCCTGTACAGATGAGAAAATGGAAGATCATTAAATAATAATACAATCATTGCAATTTTTAGAGAAATCTAACTTTTGAACAGAACCCAGGTCATGTACTGTATCATTGGCACACAACGAATTTATAGGATCTGTATACTAGACTTCCCCGGTGGCTCAGACGGTAAAGCGTCTGTCTACAATGCGGGAGACCGGGGTTCGATCCCTGGGTTGGGAAGATTCCTTGGAGAAGGAAATGGCAATCCACTCCAGTATTGTCTGGAAAATCCCATGGACAGAGGAGCCTGATAGGCTACAGTCCGTGGGGTCCCAAAGAGTTGGACATGACTGAGCGACTTCACTTCACTTATACTAGTCTTATTTTATGTTTCTGAAAACTAAAAATCAAAAAGAGCAAATTCATTTTTGTCTAAAGTGACACAGTGGTGGCAGTTATTTCAGGAAACTGAGGCTCCAAAATTCAAAGGTCTATCAGTTAGATTCTGCTCTGTGACAAAACATAGTGGCTTAAAACAGTAGTTAATTTAGCTCCCTGTTATGTGTATGAGCTGAAGAAATTTTGGTCCAAGTTAGAGGTTGAGTTTTCTTCCTTGAGTAGATTCTTACTCTAGATTCTTAGCTTGCCTTCTCAAGAGGTTTTCCTTTACTGTGAGTAACTTTGTAGGCCTAAATCTTGCTTTTCATAGAGCATTAGGGGTGTTCTGGAATTTTAAACAATCTCTGTTCCTTGTTGTTCAAGGTAATTGCCCTTTGCTATTATTAATTCAACTCTTTAAAAATACTGTGGACTCTTTATTCATCAGATCATATTCCAATCCATGCACTGAAAGTTATACCCACAATTAAGTGCAGACTTCCCTCTTGTAGGCTTGCAACTAGTTATCTTGGAATTAGCTTTCTGTAAGAAAATAAGCTTACGATGTGCTGTGCTAAGTCACTTCAGGAGTGTCTGACTCTTTGTGATCCTAATGACTGTAGGCTGCCAGGTTCTTCTGTCCACAGGACTCTTTAGTCAAGAATACTGGAGTGGGTTGCCATGTTTTGGCAATCCCTGAGCCAGGGATTAAACTCACATCTCTTTTGTCTCTCGCATTGGCAGGTGGCTTCTTTACCATTAGTGCTACCTGGGGAGCCCAACCTTAAGATACATAGAAATTTTTTTGTTTTGGTGAAAGGGGCACCTTGGTAAATCTTTCAGAAGCCTTAGCTAAGGAACCTACAGTCAAATTTTGTTTTGATCTTATATTCCAGCCCAACAAATACGAGTTCCTCTATGTGTTCTCAAACTTGTGTGTGCTCTTTGTTTAGCTGCTCTGTCAAGACTATACCCCACTTCAGTTTACTCCAGGCAACAACTTTTCAAGTGGCCTCCACCTGTGGCTGATTCATGTCGATGTATGGCAAAACCACCACAATATTGTAAAGTAATTAGCCTCCAATTAAAATTAATTAATTAATTTAAAAATTGCTGGCATGCCGCAGTTCATGGGGTCTCAAAGAGTCAGACATGACCGAGCAACTGAACTGAATTGAACTGATTATGCAAAAAGTGTTGGTATTTTTTCAGCTTCTCTAGTAGTTTCCTCCTCTGTTGACTAGCTTCCACTGGAAGTTTGCTGCCTTTGCTAAGGATTTCTCCACTGCTTCCCTGTCTCCATCCATTGTCCAGTTGCAGAGTCAATGCCCTGTGTTTGAGGACTTGTTTTTAATGGTTGCACTCCATGAATGTATGCTTAGTCATTCAGTCATATCTAACTCTTTGTGACTCCACAGACTTCAGTCTGCCAGTCTCCTCTGTCTATGGGGATTCTCCAGGTAAGAATACTGGAGTGGTTTCTATACCCTCTTCCAGCTGATCTTCCCAACCCAGGGACTGAACTCAGATATTCCACATCGCAGGCAGGTTCTTTACCAATCTGAGTCACCAGGGAAGCCCAAGAATACTGGAGTGGGTAGCCTATCCCTTCTCCAGGAGATCTTCCCAACCCAGGAATTGAACTAGGCCTCCTGCATTACAGGTGTATTCTTTACCAGCTGAGCTACCAGAGAAGCCCAGTAGCACCCTACTTTTAAATGCTTCTGTATCAGTTCCCTTTTCTTACATTACAAACCAACCCAGAATACAATAAAACAATAACCATTTACTTAGCTTATGTGTTGTGTTGTTTCCTGGGAAGCTTTCCAGTTCTTTCATGTGTCTGTGATGAGATCACAGGCTGGTCAGTGGTTGGATGGTCTAGGATGGTCTCATATGTCTGATATTAGGCTGAAACAATGAGAATGACAGGGTACTATGTCCATTGTTCTCTGTAGGCTTCCCCAGGCTTCTTCTTCAGAGTGTTTGAAGCAATCCCCAAATAGCAAAAGGATAAACCTCACTAGCAGTTTATTGCTCATATCTCATATTACAGCTAGAGATGCATTGGCTAAAGCCAGTCACATAACCCATATACAAATGACAGAGAAACAGACTTTGCCTCTTGAAATGGGAAAAACTTGGTCAGTTTTTCAATGTACAACAAAACCTTAGTTGATCTTAATCAACAGTCTTGCATTTAATCACTGCTCTATAGGGCCTCAAATTAAACATCTTACTAAAATCCACATAGCCAATGCATCTCCTGAGAAAAGAAATATATTAAATGTCATCTACTAATCAGTTAGTTCAGTCACTCTTTGCAACCCCATGGACTACAGCACACCAGACTTCTCTGTCCATCACCAACTCTTGGAGCCTGCTTAAATTCACGTCCATTGAGTCGGTGATGCCATCCAACCATTTCATCCTCTGTTGTCCCCTTCTCTTTCTGTCTTCAATTTTTCCCAGCATCAGATTCTTTTCTAATGAATTACTTCTTTGCATCAGGTGGCAAAAGTATTGCAGTTTCAGTTTCAGCATCAGTTCCTCCAATGAATATTCAGGACTGATTTCCTTTAGGATTGACTAGTTTTATCTCCTTGCAGTCCAAGTAATGAAAGTGAAAGAGGAAAGTAAAAACATTGGCTTAAAACTCAACATTCAGAAAACTAAGATCATGGCATCCAGTTCCATCACTTCATGGCAAATAGATTGGGAAACAATGAAAACAGTGAGAGACTTTTATTTTGGGGAAGGGGCTCCAAAATCACTGCAGATAGTGACTGCAGCCATGAAATTAAAAAATGCTTGCTCCTTAGAAGAAAAGTTATAACCAAGCTAGATAGCATATTAAAAAGCAGAGGCATTACTTTGCCAGAAAAGATCTGTCTAGTCAAAGCTATGGTTTTTCCAGTAGTCATGTATGGATGTGAGAGTTGGACTATAAACAAAGCTGAGCACCAAAGAATTGAAGTTTTTGAACTGTGGTGTTGAAGAAGACTCTTGAGAGTCCCTTGAACTTCAAGGAGATCCAACCAGTCTATCCTAAAGGAAATCAGTCCTAAATAGTCATTGGAATGACTAATGCTGAAGCTGAAACTCCAATACTTTGACCACCTGATGCAAAGAACTGACTCACTGGAAAACACTCTGATGCTGGTAAAGAGTGAAGGTGGGAGGAGAGGGGGACAATAGAGAATGAGATGGTTGGATAGTATCACCGACTCGATGGACATGGGTTTGAGTAAGCTCCAGAAGTTGGTGATGGACAGGGAAGACTGGCGTGCTGCAGTCCATGTAGTCACAAAGAGTAGGACACAACTGAGTGACTGAACTGAACTGACTGAGTATATGCTAAGTCCCTTCAGCTGTGTCTTACTCTGTGCAGCCCTATGGAGAGCAACCTGCCATGCTCCTCTATCCATGGGATTCTCCAGGCAAAAATACTGGAGTGGGTTGCTGTGCCCTCCTCCATGGGATGTTCTGACTCAGGGATTGAACTTGTGTCCCTTACATATAGTACTTCACATCTTATACACATTTGGTGCTTTACACAGCTTCTTCCTTCCTTTTGTTAAGTCACTACTTCAAAGTACCTGGTAGTAATGGCACATGCTATTATCTAGATTTCAAAGATTGCTGAGACTTGCCCAAAACCCCAGTTAGTGTTAGAGCAGGGAGAAGAGGGAAAAGGAAGGAAGGCCCTGAAAGGAGAAGGTGTAGCAGAAAGAGATCAGTGCATTGTCTGGAGGGTGGGCTGTTAAAGCAACTGGAACTTTGATTGAGAGCACACTTTCCAAAATCTATAACTGTGAGTACAAGAAAAGGCTTTGGAGATTCATGGAGTTATAGATTGCTTCTTCTTCTTCTTTTTTTTTTTTTAAAGAAATTTCCCTGGGGACAAAAGGAGATGAGGCCAGAAGTGAGAATGCAAGGTGAAGGAAGCCATATAATTACATGAACCGGCTCATAAGCAGGATTCCCAACTGTGGCAAATGGTTTTATATCAAGAATTCTGAGTTCTTCTAAAATGTTATTTCTTAAAGACTTGGCTTCCAGGATATGTAAAAACAATTTAAAGGATATATTTCATACATTCAAATGAGTTATTTATATTAGTGAAGAGATTGTTTATAAGTAGAAAGAGTGTTTTAAGTTTCAAGTGAGAAAATGGGCACATGCATTTGATATCAGGCTTCTTTTGTGTGTGTGTGTTTAATGCTTTATTCTGTTTCACAGTGCTGTATTGGTTCTGCCATACATTGACATGAATCAGCCACAGGTGTACACAATCTCCCCATGCTAAAGCCCCCTCCCACCTCCCTTCCCCGCCCATTCCCCCGGTTCATCCCATACACCGGCCCCAAGCATCCTGTATCCTATCAGGCTTTAAGTGCAGCAAGTATTTATGAATAGGGGTTTACTTATTTACCTATTTAGTTCATTCAACAATTATTTATTAAATTCTTATTATATGACAAGAAGGTGTTAATAAGAATATGTAGATGGATAAGATTCCCGCACTCAGATAGCCTAGGTAATGCTGTCCAATGGAAATATATGCAAGACCCATATATACTTCTAGTAATTTCCCAGTCACTCACAGCACATCTCAATTCAAACCAGTCATGTTTCACATGCTTAAGAGCCACATGTAGCTAGTGGTCACCAGCTTGACAGCAAAGGTCTATGGGGAGACTGGGATGCAAACAATTACCATACACTATGACTACTCTTTAATGGCAGAAAGCAAAGAGGGACTAAAGAGTCTCTTGGTGAACATGAAAGAGGATAGTGAAAAAGCTGGTTTAAAGCTCAGCATTCAAAAAAGGAAGATCATGGCATCCATCACTTCATCACAAATAATAGGTAGGGAAAAAGTGGAAACAGTGACAGATTTTATTTTCTTGGTCTCCAAAATCACTGCTGATGGTGGCTGTAGCCATGAAATTAAAAAAAACCCTGCTCCTTTGGAAGTAAAGTTATAACAACATAGACAGCATATTAAAAATCAGAGACAGCACTTTATTGACAAAGATCCTTCCAGTCAAAGCTATGGTTTTTCTAGTAGTTCTGTATGGAGGTAAGAGTTGGGCCATAAAAAATGCTGAGTGCTGAAGAATCGATGCTTTTGAGCTATGGTCCTGGAGAAGATTCTTGAGAGTCCCTTGGGCAGCAAGGAGATCAAACCAGTCAATCCTAAAGGCAAACAACCCTGAATATTCTTTGGAAGAACTGATACTGAAACTCCAATACTTTGGCCAGGTGCTTCAAAGAGTTGACTCATTGCAAAAGACTCTCATGCTGGGAAAGATTGAGGGCAAGAGGAGAATGGGGCGACAGAAGATGAGATGGTTGGATGGCATCACTGACTCAATGGACATGAGTTTGAGCAGACTCGGGTAGATAGTAGAAGACAGGGAAGTTTGTGTTACTGCAGTTCATGGGGCTGTAAAGAGCTGGACATGACTTAGTGACAGAACAACATGAATACTTTTAGGAGAAAATTTTGCAAGGTGAGATAAATGGAAGCATGGGCCTTAAATTCTTTGATTATCCAGAATGTTTAAGCCCAGTTTCCTAGAGTGTCTCATTTATATTTGAGTTGGAAAAAGAATGAACTATTCCATTTTCTAATAGACACAAGAAATGCTTCATGTACCCACTTTGAAAGTCAGAATACCCATCAATATATTAAAAGTTCGGAGAAATCATCAATATTATAACCCCATATTTCTTTACAGTTATTATAATGAAAGTCCTCTACATATTTTTTTAAAATAATTATAAATAACTATGAGAAATATGGGATTCTCTGGTAGTTCAGTTGGTAAAGAATCCTCCTGCAATGCAAGAGATCTGGTTCGATTCCTGGGTCCTGAAGATCCCTTGGAGAAGGGATACACTACCCACTCCAGTATTCCTGGGCTTCAGTGGTGGCTCAGTTGGTAAAGAATCTGCCTGCAATGTAGGAGAAGCCTAGGAAGCCCCACTCACTACACATGTGCCATTAATGAGGAACATAGAATTATTCCTCCCATTGTATTGAGATATTATTGATAGATAGCATATTATAAGTTCAGGGAGGTGGGAGGGGGGTTCAGGATGGTGCAACATGTACACCCATGGCTGATTCGTGTCAACATATGGCGAAACCACAATATTGTAAAGAAATCAGCCTCTAATTAAAACAAATAAATTAAATAAAAGACCAAAAATATTTAAGTTCAAAGTGAACAATGTACTGATTATACACATGTATATGTTACAAAATGATTACTACAATGAGGTTAGTTACAGTCTTATTTTTTTCAGATAATTATAATTTTTTTGTGTTATAGTATTTAAAATCTACTATCTTAAAAGGTTCCATGTATACAATATTGTATTGTTAATTAGAGTACCATGTTATACATTAATATCCAGGTCTTATTTTTTTACAGTTGGGAGTTTGTACTCTTTCATCAATATATCCCCAGGTAACCCATTCCCAGCCACTGGTAACCACTATTCTGCTATTTCCATGAGTTTGTCTTTTTTAGATTTAGGCTTCTTCTTCTTCTTCTTCTTCTTTTTTTTTTTTTTTTATAATAGGAGTAGTTGCTTTACAATGTTGTGTTAGTTTCTGCTGTACAGCAATACATATACATATTGCCCCTCTTTTTTGGATTATCTTCCCATTTAGTTCATCACAGAGCACTGAGTACAGCTCATTGTGCTATAATGGTAGGTTTCACTAGTTATCTATTTTATATATAGTAGAATAGACATGGATGGACCTAGAGACTGTCATACAGTTGAAATAAGTCAGAAAGAGAAAAACAAATACTGTTTATTAATGCATATATGTGGAATCTAGAAAAAATGGTATAGATGGTTTTATTTGCAGAGCAGAAATAGAGACAGACACACAGAACAAGCATATGTACACTGAGGGGATGATGAGGGTGGAATAATTTAGGAAATTGGGACTGACATATACAGGCTTCTTTTTTTTTTAACTTTATTTTTATATTTATTTATTTATTTTTAATACTTTATTCTATGTTACAGTACTGTATTAGTTTTGCCATAAATTGACATGAATCAGTCACAGGGGCTTCTTTTTTAAGATTAGAAATGGCTTTTCTCATTGCCTTTCCAATATCTATTCCAGGGCCTGTCGAGGTACAGTTGAGGACCCCTTCTCTCATCTCCTTGCCTGACTTCAGACTCTCCTAATGAGGATTTTTTTTTTTTTTTCTGGTCTCTGCTTACGTGGCTGGCCCTGATGAGGAATGGCTAAGGAACTGATATCCTGTCTTGCTTTGACTTTTGTCAAGAGTCAAATGCCTGACCTCACAACCCACATGACTGAAACCCCAGTCTATGGCTGATTGGTAGGTCTATGCCCCCAGGGTACACCTTTATGGGATTATGTCCTCGTTCACTCACTAAAACCCCCTCTTCATCTATTTCCATAAGTTCTACTTCATGTATTGCGGTATCCACTTCTAATCTTTACAGTATGAAATACAAATTACATATTCAACTATCCTTTTTTCCTTTCATCATTTTTCATACAGTAGACCTGTCTTAGGAAGCAGTGCCTCATAGCCCTATTCAGCAGACTCAGATTTTTAAAAAAGCAGGAGGCAAGCGAGTTCGATTATTTTTCTGTTTCACATACCTAACTTCCTCACAAAGCAGGGCTTTTGCATCCAGCACCTCTGGTTAGTAAAAGTTAAGCATCATTGTTCCAGGGATGCATCATAAAGCTATGCTCTCTGGAATGCAATGCTTTGGAACAGAGAATTAATTTATAGCCTTTCCTACATGGCTTTGTAGATCTGAAAAATGAATGACCAAATGTCTTCTTTTACAAAACTAGGTAGGGAAACAGAACCAAACTAATCCAAGAGCCAGGAGCCTGTCTACACAGTGACACCTTAGAGTCCAGGGAGCATGGTAAAAGTAGGTGGCTTCTTCCCCTTGCTGACTCTCACTGCTATCTCTCCTTGGTGCTGAAGCCAGGGGCAGGGGAAGATGATCTTTCACCAGGAAGGCTGGTGAGAGATTCTGACTTTCTCTTTAATTAACCACATGTCACCATCAAGGTCTTCACCTCTTTGAGACTCAATCTGCTCGTATGTAGCATAGAGGGGTATTAGCATCTATTTCACAAAATTCCTGTAGTACTTAAATATGGAAACATAAATTAAAAAATTCTTTGCCAGAGGGAAATTCCAAGAGATTTGCAACAGTCATTTCCTTTGCCATCTTGCCATGCTTGATTCAACTTGGATCTCCTTGCTGATTCCAAAGTTCCTCTCCCCAGGCTCTCCCAGATCTTCTCTACTGCTCCCTACATCTAGTATGACATTAGTGATCAGGAATAATCCATGTCTTCCTCATATTTTCCCAGAGCTCTCATGACCTATATTGATTCATTTTTGCTTTAGACCCTTGTCACTGGAAAATGACCCCCTGCTTCCAAACACACACACACACACACACACACACACACACACACACACGGTCAAATGTTCATTTTGGAACTGGAAGATAGTTTAGAGATGATTCTATCACTCCCGTAGACAGATGGGGTAATGAGACATAGGGAGGGGATTGTGAGCTGTTGAAGGATTTTCAGGTAGCAAACTCAGGTCCCAGACTTCCTGTGGATTATCCTCAGAGCGTGGACTTTGTATTCAGAAAGGCCAAGGTTCTAAACCTAGTTGTGCTGTTTACCTTGTGGTGGTTACCAAGCTGTGTGTATTCCTCAGCCTGTTTTCCCATCTATAAAATCTGCATAACTGTCTCTCATGTGGGTACAAAATATGACTATGCTCTTTGGAATACGCCCAAATGATTAGGAGAATGTTGTTCTCTGTCTGTATCATCCTTTCTGCTATGATAACTTCAGGGCATCAGGGCGAGTTTACTCAGTCCAAGAAGTCACTTCTGGTTATCATCACTTCCAAAGGAGGGAATGTAATGGTAGGCCATGTACAATCTTTTCACCTATTGCAATGACCACATGGTGTCTAACCCAGTAAGTCTGGTTGCCCACACCATCTTGTCTGTCCCTGCTGGATCACCACTGAAACCTGACGGCCAAGAAGTTGGGCACTATCCCCATCTCCTACAGATGAGACTTGGGGCATCTACAGCTGCTCTTGGAGCTTGGATCTGAAGGAAGCATCTTTCTTCTGCAGTGTTAGGTTATTCACTCAGTGGTACTCTTCCATGGATCTTAGCTTCAAAGTTACAGCTCTTTACTGGCACATTTCCTCTGATTTTTGTGCTCCATGCAATTATCTTCCTAAGGCATGGGTATAGTCTCAGGATGGCTGGGTTTAGAGGGTGTCTAGTCACAGAAACATTTAGGACCCTGAACCATTTCTAACTCCTGACCTGCTAGCGCCAAATGTTGAAGAGATGTGACATGTATTCTTCTTTACTATTCCAATATAAATGGCATATTCCCAAGTAAAAATCCCATTATCTCAAACTGAGATGATACCTTCTTCCTGGTGATGTTGTGGAAGTTAAATGGTGTGGGCATCTGATGAATGTAGGAGCTTGTTTTTAACTTCTGCCACTCAAGATGAAGGGAGACTTACTTAAAGAGATTTATTTATATGAAATATAGGGGAAATAAATTTAAAAACAACCAAATTTGTTACCTGTAAGAAGACAACAGTGAGAGGGCTGGGTTGAAGGATACATGAGAAGGTACAATTTTCTGAGTATAGCTATGTCATGTTTTGACATTCTAAAGCCTTTCAATGGTTTATATATTAAAAAAAATCAAATCAATAAAATTGGAAAGAAGACAAAGAAAATGGAAACAAATGAAATTAATTGTAATTCAAATGCATACCCTAAACATACTTAATGGTAAACAGAAAGAAAAGCATTTATTCTAATAACTAATGGTAACAGTATTGTATTTTATATCTGTAGTCTGGGGTAGGATGGAATATGTTTTGGTTTGTGTGTATGGGGGGTCAGTAAACAGTCATTAAGAGCTTTTGAGTAGCTTTGTTTCAGTTTTATAAGCGTAATTCTTGCCTGCAAATACGTCTTTGATATATAATCAACCCATTTCAAGTTCAAACTCCCACCTGCCTCATATTGTCAGGCTCCTGCAACCCAGAGCACTGCTTCCCCTTCCCTCTATCATTCCAGGGTCAGCTATTATACCAGACAAGTAGAAACAGCCCACATAACCAAGCTGCTGCTGCCAAGTCGTTTCAGTCGTGTCCAATTCCATGTGACCCCATAGACGGCAGCCCACCAGGCTCTCCTGTCCCTGGGATTCTCCAGGCAAAAACACTGGAGTGGGTTGCTGTTTCCTTCTCCAAGGCATGAAAGTGAAAAGTGAAAATTAAGTCGCTCAGTCCTGTCCGACTCTTAGTGACCCCATGGGCTCCAGCCTATCCGGCTCTTCCATCCATGGGATTTTCCAGGCCAAGAGTACTGGAGTGGGGTGCCATTGCCTTCTCCCATATAACAAAGAGTTCACTGCAATTATTCAAACTATCCAGTTCTAAGCCTGCTCAGCTGCTGACTTTGTCTTGCTTGTTTTTCCTGTGAAAACCACAATAAAGACTCTTGCTCATATTTTTCTCTCATTTTTTTGTCTCCTGACCAATCCTGGTGCTTCTCCATGTGGTCCTACATTGGTGTGATGTGACATTTTCTTGGAATTATTAATATAATTAACAAGCTATTGTTTCAATGGTAGTCATTTCCTGATCTGTCACATTCATCATATCTGAAGTAAAAACAAATTTCTGGGTACATTTAAAAACAGTGTCCTGAAGGTGAAAGTAGTGTGACAGAGGCATTAAAGTAAATATAGCTTATGATTTCTTTCAGTGGAAGATAACTAGTAACAGTTGAGCATCAGCTGGAGTGAAGAAAGACTCAGGCAAGATACCATTAAGAAATCTGTAATCATCAAAGAGAGTAATAGGGGCAGTGGGAGAGAAGTAGAGTTGGAAGAGCTTCTGAACAGCATCACTGTTGCTACTATAAATTTTTGCTTTCTTGTACATTGCTTTTACAGTTATTCAGTCTTCTTTGCTGTCAGCTGCCTTTTCTTGTTGTTGAAGGGCATGCCTCTAGGAAGACTGCTATCTTCTCTAATTTGATATTTCTAAGTGGGCATGGACTGAGATGCCCAGAACAGGAGCAGGCTTGCAAACTTCCTGTTCTAGCCATGTTGCAGATTTTTCACTTCTTGCAAAAACCATGTGGATTGATCCACCACATGTGGTGCAGGACCTCATTAAGAACTTACCAACAGAGCCCAAGTATACTGATAAAAATTAGCCAGAAATAATAGCCTGCCTGCTGAGTCCAAAGACATTCTAGCATCGGTTTCCAGTGGAGAAAAGGAGAGAAACAGGAGATGGAGAAGTTAAAAGAGGCATGTATTTGACAGGGAGTTGACCTTCTGTAAAGCAAACTGAATGCTTCAGTTCACATATTTCCACCTGCTGTTTGAGCTTCAATTTCCTTATCTAAGGTAAGATTTGGAAAACTTTTATTGCGATGTCAGATGTAACTTAAGGATACTTAGGGGCTCAAAGCCCCTATTGTAATACAGACTGATTTCACTGTGAGCACTCTCCTCAGTTATGTTCAGCTAGAAAGTTTTTCCTAGTAGACTGAACCCAACTGGGAGGCAAGACATCAGAGATGGTCCACCTAAGAATCTATTTACAGAATAAGGAAAAAATGCACATGAGAAATAGCCAAGAAAAAGACAAAAGTATATATGATAGATCAGGTAGATGCATAATGAAAATGGTAAATTGTGAGGTAGGACAGGAAAGTTAGGATAAAATGTGAAATATACACTGGACTGTGCCAGTGAGCAGTCAGCCTGTAAACAAAGCATGCATCCATATGTTTGTCTTTTAATAAAGATAAAAATTGTTACATTTATTTTGTCCTATTATTTAGAAACCTTGGTATCAGGCCTTTTCTGTCCATTATGTCTGATTCTGAAAGCAACTGTTATCCTCTTTCCAACAGAAGAGTATACTAAATGGCAGAGAGTTAGATTAAATTGCCTGAGTTCACACCAGTAACTGAAGGAATGAACGATCAAGGCACAGTTGCTTTTAACTTTGTCCTTGATTTCTATAAGTTTTATGTGGTGCCTTTTTTTCACTGCAGAAATGGATGTGGCTACTCAAAGACAGTACATTGGCCTGGAATGAAGGAAATCAATAGAAAAATAGTTCCATTGTACTCCTAGAGGTATTTGCATATAGTTTTGTCGGCTAGTCAGATTTTTCACCTTAAAAACATGATGGAACAGACAGAATTAAATATTCAAAGAAGTTAGAAAAGAGTTAAGTGAGATTTGAATGGAGTTGGTGAGTTGTGCTGGACACAAAGCAAGTGGAACTTAAATTGGGCCATAATGGAAAGTGAGATCCAGTTTAGAAGTATAAGGAGGTAGTCCTGGAGACAGAGACCTTTGTAACAAGAAGGAAAACTTCTCTCTCAGGGGCAGGAAATGCTTTCTTCTTCTTATACTAAATCTGTTCTGTATATTTCCTTTCCAACTAAAATTATGATTTACCTGCTCCCCTCTGGCACACAAAAGGAGGCACTAATCTGATTGACTCAAGTTCCAGACTGCACTTGAGGACTTTTTATAACTGGCAAAGCTAACATTGTCTTCAAAGGTAGCTGTGTTACAGTCCTTCACACTTCACCTCGTTCCCTTCTACTTTTTATGCTCCATACAACTTCATGGGATAGTGGACTTGTGGTCACCCTTAGTAGGCTCACAGATCCCTCTGGTCCCAACTCACATAGCTAAAAATCTTGCTCTGGCCTCTGATGTCTTCCTATCATATTCCAACATAACATTGGCCATTCAGGTCCACTGGCCAGGCCAGTCCTATGAATGTGAACAGTAGCAGAACTTCTTTATTGCTTCCCTAATAACATTCAATCCCCATTTTCATTTTCAGCGAGGACACAGACTGTAGGCAGAGATGTATCCTCCACCTTAAATCCATAGGGCCACCAAGGAGGAAAGCCCTGTCTCCAGCTCCATGGAGTAAAGCACGTTTTTTAAGCCCTGGATGGACTAAACCAGTCTTTCTCAAAGGTAGCATAGACAAGCTGTAAGAAACTCCGCGGGAAGAAAAGCCACTTCTAGGGACTGCTAACAAAAGGCCTTTATCGCTCGTTTGCTCTCGGGCAGAACTCCCAGGAGTGAGTTATCAGGGATTGGAACAGTGGAAGTCTGCGAGGGACAGCGGCTGGGAGGAGGGTTTTATAGCCGAGGCTAGCGTTCAAGCCGGGTTTTTTCCATCTACGGTAAACGCGGGGGCCACGTTGCTGATTGGTGCTGGTGGGCTTTGTGCCAGTCCTTCATTGGGCCAGGTCATGAGTTCCGTATCCAGGATGTTGGTCCGCCTCCTGGTTTCTGTCTGGGTGGGGGTGGGTTCTGGGGCTTTCTGCCTCAGCCACCTGAACATGGCCGTGCATGTCCAGGTATGTCCGACCTCTCACAAGCTACCTTATTATTACCTGGGAACCAGATAATCTGGAGCCTTAACACTTCATGTTTTAATAGTTTCTTTAGAAGATCCTGATACAGGCATGGTTTAAGAACTACTAGTCTAAATGTAGGGCTTCCATGGTGGCTCAGAGGTTAAAGCATCTGCCTGAAGTGCGGGAGACCTGGGTTAGATCCCTGGGATGGGAAGATTCCCCTGGAGAAGGAGATGGCACCCCACTCTAGTATTCTTGCCTGGAGAATCCCATGGATGGAGGAACCTGGTGGGCTATAGTCCATGGGGTTGCAAAGAGTTGGACACGACTGAGCAACTTCACTTTCACTTTCAGTCCAAATGTATGATGTTGGCCCCAATATTCTCACAAGTACCTGGATCAAGTTGGTGTTTTTCAACTCGGTATGATAGTCTTCCCTGACTCCCGAGGGACATCTGGTAATGTGTGGACAATTTTGATAGTCACACCTGGAATTGTTCATTGTTTTCTGAGTAATATCTGTTTTTATTCCCAGGTTGCCTGCTCTGCTGGTCATGCTGACCAGCGGTTCCCAGTGTACAGTTATTGAACCAGTAATATCAGCATCTCCTGTGGTCTTGTCAGAAATATATTTTCCAGCCCTGCCTACACAGAAACTCTGGAGCTGGGCCCACAAAGCTATATTTTCACAAGCCCTCTGAGTGATTCTGGTCAATGGCTTATTTTTCGTGTTCTGTGACATTTTGCTATTTGACATTATTGTAGCAAATCTTTATGTTTCTGCATGTTTTGGTTATTAGAGTCAATGCTACATTAGCAGTTAAATATTTTTTCATCTTTAACTTTTTTGCAATGTTTACTTCTCTAAAATGTTTGGTGACTTTGGTTGTCTTTTCATAATCTTAAATAAAGAGCTGAGTAAACTGACAAAGGCAACTGACATTAGCCATCTTTGGAATGTGTAGGTCTGTTTTCCTCAATAGATAACTGTGGGCTGTTTATCAGGTATTGGGGCAGATGGACAGTCAGGATTCACCTCAGGTTGTGGACCAAGAGATGGCAGAGTGGGACTTGGTGAGAGAGCTATGTGGTCTTGAGTTTATTTCTTCCTGGGAAGGACACTCTTTCTTGGGTTCCCCTCTCTGTCATGGAAGGCCTCATAACAATGTGCCTCACAACAATGTGTTTCCCTCTCAGGTTCAACCCCTATGCAGCCAGGCACCTCGGTTCCCTTATAGAAAGTGTAGACTTTCAGCACAGAAGCACAGATCACTAACCTTGCTTTCCTGCTTCCATGTGCACTCAGTCACGTCTGACTCTTGGCAACCCCATAGAGTGTAGCCTGCCAGGCTTCTCTGTCCATGGAATTTTCCAAGCAATAAGACTGTTGTTGTTGTTCAGTCACTCAGGCATGTCCAACTCTTTTTGACCCACTAGACTGCAGCACACCAGGCTTCCCTGTCCCTCACCATCTCCTGGAGCTTGCTCAGACTCATGTCCATTGAGTGGGTGATGCCATCTAACCATCTCATCCTCTGTTGTCCCCTTCTCCTCCTGCCTTCCATCTTTCCCAGCATCAGGGTCTTTTCTCATGAGTTGTCTCTTTGCATTGGGTGGCCGAAGTATTGGGGCTTCAGTCCTTTGAGTGAATATTCAGAATTGATTTCCTTTAGGATTGACTGCTTGGATCTCATTGTAGTCCAAAGGGACTCCCAAAAGTCTTCTCCAATATCACAGTTCAAAAGCACCAATTCTCTAGCACTCAGTCTTCTTTATGATTCAACTCTCACAACCATACATGATTATTGGAAAAACCATGGCTTTGAGTATATGGACCTTTGTTGGCAAAGTAATGGATCTCCTTTTTAATATGCTGTCCAGTGTTGTCATAGATTTTCTTCCAAGGAGTAATCATTTTTTAATTTCATGATTGCAGTCAACATCTACAGTGATTTTGGAGCCCAAGAAAATAAACTCTGTCACTGTTTCTATTGTTTCCCTATCTATTTGTCAAGAAGTGATGGGGCCAGATGCCATGATCTGTTTTTTGAGTGTGGAGCTTGAAGCCAGCTTTTTCACTCACATCTTTCATGTTCATCAAGAGGCTCTTTAATTCCTCTTTGCTGTCTACCATTAGGGTGGTATCATCTGCATATCTGAGGTTATTGATATTTCTCCTGGCAATCTTATTTCCAGCTTGTGCTTCATCCAGCCCAGCATTTCACATGAGATATTCTGCATGTAAGTTAAGTTAAGCAGGGCAACAGTACATAGTCTTGACATACTCCTTTCCTTATTTTTGAACCAGTCCATTGTTCTACGTCTGGCTCTAACTGTTGTTTCTTGACCTGTGTACAGGTTTTGCAGGAGGCAAGTAAGGTGGCCTGGCATTGTCATCTCTGGAAGAATTTACCACAGATTTTTTGTGGTCCACACAGTCAAAGACTTTAGCATAGTCAATGAAGCAGAAGTAGATGTTTTTTTCTGGAATTATGTTGCTTTTTCTAAGATCTAACAAATGTTGCCAATTTTGATCTCTGGTTCCTCTGCCTTGTTTAAATCCAGCTTGTCCATCGGGAAGATTTTACTTTTAACTGGATATGAATATTAGTAGATAACTTTGCATTCCACGATGTCTAGCTCTAGGTGAGTGATCACACTATCATGGTTATCTGGTTCATTAAGATGTTTCTACACAGTTTTTTTGTGTAGTCTTGCCACCTCTTCTTTGTATCTTCTGCTTCTGGTAGGTCCATACTGTCTTTGTCCTTTATTGTGCCCATCTTGCATGAAATATTCCCTTGGTATCTCTAACTTTCTTGAAGAGATCTCTAGTCTTTCCCAGGCTATTGTTTTTCTCTATTTCTTTGCATTGTTTACTTAGAGAGGCTTTTTTTCCCTTCGTGCTATTCTTTGAAACTCTGCATTCAGAAGGGTATATCTTTCCTTTTCTCCCTTGCTGTTCACTTCTCTTATTTTCTCAGCTATTTGTAAGGCCTCCACAGACAACCATTTTTCCCATTTGCATTTTTTTTTCTTACAGAATGGATTGCTATTTCCTCATCCAGGTTATCTTCCTGACCCAGGGATCAAACCCATGTCTTGTGCGTCTTCTCTCCTAGACTGGTTGGCAGATTCTTTATCACTGAGCCTCCCGTGAATCCCCTTCCTCAAGTATTTACTGGGGCTGATGTGAGGTCAGACTGGTTTTGCTCTTTCTGATGCAAATCTTCAAAGTAATATTTCCAAACTTTACACACTTTAAAATAATCTTGTTAAAATGTAGAATCTGATTTAGGAGGTAGAGTGGGGCCCAAGTTTCTGTATTTTCATCAAGCTTCCATGTGTTGCAGATGAAAGTGGACCCCACTTTCAGTAACAAGGCTTTAGCTTTAACTCAGTGCTTTGACCACTGTACCAGGGCATCTTCATGTTTGACGTTACTAGTTTTAAGTTTCTAACTCCTCCAGATCTATTTCTAATAACTAAGCATGTAGGTTTCCCTCTCTGTGTGCATTCAGTTTAGATTTCTTCTATTCTTGTTAACCCAATGACTTTTCCTTTCTCTCATTAATTATTCCTATCAATTTCCAATATGCTGAATGAACAAAGCTTTCTTGTTTCCCAGTACTGTTTTTACACTAATACTAAAAGCATACACTCTGTAGGAGATGTTTGATACAATTAATTTTGACTTATTTATGAAAAAATTGGATTTTGATGTGCTCCTCACTTTATGGATTTAATGCACACTATTGCCTAACCTGCTAAGGCATGCTACAAGGCATGCTCTGGTATTCTCAAGAATTATCCTCTTGATTTACCTTAAGTCTCTGTTTGATATCTGGGTTAACTATCTTTATTCTGTCCTAGTTTTCAGGGCTTTGTGATATTGAGTCAGTTCTCTGGACCTATCCACACCCTCACCTTGGTCCTTTGAATAACTTACCACTTCTCACAATATCAGTTGAGAAAAAGGTAGTTAAATATAGCCGTCATCCTAGTAGTAATTGCTCAGTACCAGCTATACTGCTCAGAATCTGGATCCTGTGATATGTCCCAGTTTTAAGTGTTGGCCTCTCAGAAAGATCCTGTCCCCAAAGGGCAGCATCGAAGTTACAGTTTGATGAAATTATCACAGCATGAGTCGTTCTCTTATTTGCACTGGAACTACTTTGATATTTTCTTTCCTGAGGATGCTTTATGAATGCAGACATGCAAATATTAAAAAAAAATCTGAAAGCTGATGGTGTAAAATTAGCAAGGCTTGAAGGAAGAGAGTGAAGAAAGAATTTTCAAAACTTTGTAGGCTGACATCTCAGCAAGTAGCAAATCCCCTTGAGGAAGGACTTCATCTTCAAGCCATACTAATTGCCTCTTTGTCATCCTCTGATTAAAGCCAGTAGCAACTGGACCATATAGGGGTTTTATATATAAATAAGGTTTAGATACTGGCTTGGCAGAACTGTGTGGCTTTTCAAAGGCTAATAAGGTTGAACTTGGCATCATTTATCACTAATCTGTGGCTTTGTTTTTGGCTTCCATTTCATGTTCTGCCACATTTAATTTATTGTTCTCTTGCTCCAGATGACACGATTATGTTGAAAGTAAGAGAGGCAGGTGGGGGAAGGGGGTTGGAGGACTGTGGTTAATAAATGTGGTTCTAACAGTCTGGTGTGTATCTGACCTTTATCTTTCAAACAACCTGTGTAAATCCAGACCAGTCAATGAATCCAGATAGATGACTGTGTTAAGGGAGCCAATTAAATGAGGTGAGCAAATTCCAATACAAGGAAAAATTGATGTGGTGGTCCAGTCCATAGCAACCAGTTCTGTGGTTTGTCCTAAGTGGTTTCCTTGGATGATATTGAATGACTAGGACTGGACTGGTTGCTGATGGTAACAGATGACCAATTTTCTTATAGGAAAGAATGATGAATACTGGATCTCAGAGGTTATTTTCAGAAGAAAGGAAATAGTGCTATTGCCATGAACATTAAAAAAAGAAGTTATGAACATCTTCTATCTAAAATAGGGTGATGAATACAAACCTACCTATGTACCATGCTCCAGATGGCTCATGGAGAAAAATTTAATTCTTTTTTTTTTTCAAGTAAACTGTTTACCCCACTACTGCATTTACTCTTGCTTGCTCTTGTCTGTTTTACCTAGAGCTTATTCCCATTGCATTGCTTTTGACAGCTCTCTGTTTCAGCTTTAGCATCTTCTGTGGATTGAATACAGATGACACATTCTATCACAGGTTGTAAAGAAACCATCCCTGCCAGAGCCAGTTACCCTTTTTATGACAGAGACAGGTTTAGACAAGGCACAAATGGAACATATAGAAGAGAGAACCTACTAATTATAGCTTTGTCTGCACACATTTGTCCACTGGTCTCTGTTCTTAGCCTATTAAAATATGTCTCAGATTATTATTTTACAAAAGGTATAGACCCTTATTAATTAAGGCAGCACTCACTGCTGGATTCTTAAATCTCAATGACAACACAACTGTATATTTTTCACTCACGCAAAGTCTAAATAGAGGTGGTAGAGGAAGAGGAATATCCTTACAGTGATGCAGGATCCAGACTAACAGAAGATCTTCCATTTCAATGTATGGTTTCTAGCATTATCTTGTCTTTCATACGTGCCAACAGACAGGAGAGGAGAAAGAATAAAGCCTGCTCTAGGAGGATTTAACAAGACTGAAGGACATATGAAGTTACCTAACTTCAGGCGAAGCTAGAGATTTAGTTGAATTCTGTGCTCAGAAAGAATAAGAAATCAAATCATTTAGAGAACAGCTAGCCAGCTGTTGGCATATGCCTGCTCATGTAAAAGTGGTCTGGATTGAAATGCAGATGGATTGAGTCCCACCTAGTTCTAGTTTTGCCACTAATTTAATCCATAATCTCCTCAGTTAACCTCCCCAAATATTGAATTTCATATCAACAATAAACTATAATATGTGATCACAAGAAAGCTTCCAGTTTTAATGTATTTAAATTTATATTAACAATAAAAAGAAAGGAAGATTTAGTTAGACAAGGCTGTGGTCCTAGTGTGATTAGATTGACTAGTTTTCTGTAAGTATGTTTTCAATGTGTCTGCCCTCTGATGCTCTCTTGCAACACCTACCATCTTACTTGGGTTTCTCTTACCTTGGGTGTGGGTTATCTCTTCACGGCTGCTCCAGCAAAGTGCAGCTGCTGCTCTTTACCTTGGATGAAGGGTATCTCCTCACTGCCGCCCCTCCTGACCTTCAACGTGGGATACCTCCTCTAGGCCCTCTTGCACCCTTGCAGCCACCGCTCCTTGGGTGTGGGGTTGCTCCTCCCAGCCGCTGCCCCTGGACTTGGGTGGGTGTGGGGTTGCTTCTCCCAGCTGCCGCCCCTGGCCTCGGGCACGGAGTAGCTCCTCTCAGCCATTCCTGCATGCTTGCAGCCTGGCACTCTTGGCCACTGCCCATGACCTCGGACATGGGGTAACTCCTCTTGGCCACTGCCCTTCGAACATGGGGTCCTCCCAGCTTCTGCCCCTGACCTCGGGCATGGGGTAGCTCCTCTCAGCTGCGCTTAGTGTGCCAGTCACAGCTGCCCAAGCTTAGTGCACCTTTGCCAACAAAGGTCCGTCTAGTCAAGGCTGTGGTTTTTCCTGTGGTCATGTATGGATGTGAAAGTTGGATTGTGAAGAAGGCTGAGTGCCGAAGAATTGATGCTTTTGAACTGTGGTGTTGGAGAAGACTTGAGAGTCCCTTGGACTGCAAGGAGACCCAACCAGTCCCTTCTAAAGAAGATCAGTCCTGGGTGTTCTTTGGAAGGAATGATGCTAAAGCTGAAACTCCAGTACTTTGGCCACCTCATGCGAAGAGCTGACTCATTGGAAAAGACTCTGATGCTGGGAGGGATTGGGGGCAGGAGGAGAAGGAGACGACAGAGGATGAGATGGCTGGATGGCATCACCAACTCGATGGACGTGAGTCTGAGTGAACTCTGGGAGTTGGTGATGGATAGGGAGGCCTTGCGTGCTGCAACTCATGGGGTCACAAAGAGCTGGACATGACTGAGTGACTGAACTGAACTGAACCGAAGGGCAATTCTCAGGTGGCTTCCCTGGTAGCTCAGCTGGTAAAGAATTTGCCTGCAAATGCAGGAGACCCTAGTTCAATTCCTGAGTCGAGAAGTTCCCCTGGCAAAGGGATAGGCTACCCACTCCAGAATTCTTGGGCTTCCCTGTTGGCTCAGACGGTAAAGAATCCACCCATAATGCGGGAGACCTGGGTTTAATCTCTGGGTTGGGAAGATCCCCTGGAGAAGGGCATGGCAACCCACTTCAGTATTCTTCCCTGGAGAATTCCCATGGCCAGAGGAGTGTGGCTGACTGCCATCCATAGGGTCACAAAGATTTGGACAAAACAGTGACTAAGCACAGCACAGTGGCAATTCCCAGGTGGCACTAGTGGTAAAGTGTCTGCCTGCAATGAGGGATACCTGGGTTTGATCCCTGGGTCGGGAACATCCCCTGGAGAAGGAAATGGCAACCTACTCCAGTACTCTTGCCTGGAAAATTCCATGGATGGAGGAGCCTGGTAGGCTATAGTCCATGGGATCGCAAAGAGTCGGACATGACTGACCAACTTCAATGGTGGACTGATCTTTCACAACAAGCTAGTGAAGAGACATAATCGCTGGTTTCTGAATGCATTACATGAAACATTTCAGTGTTGTCAAGTGGTAAAAAAAATTCCTTGATTCAGATTCTTTGTTTGTGTATGTTCAATGTTCAGTGTGGTACAGGAAACTGTGGTGGTGTGTGCCATGGAAGAGGATGTTCACTTCCTCTGTGAACCTCTCCTGGGCTCTGCATATGCTGAAGGCTTGGATGGACCTAATCCAACTTGCAACTATTAATTTCCTAGTGGTATACAGCCTCAGAAAAGGAGCCAGTTTCCCTCTGGTCTTTTCTGCTATGAGTTTACCACCTCCTTGCCTGGCAATCACGTGAAGAATTGATTGGACCCAGCTTGACTCTTCCTGTAGCAGGGACACCTGGAGATCTCTCAGCGCGAAGAGTCAGACTTGATGTTCAAAACTGAGCAAGTTTATTTATTATCTGAGGCGAGAACAGAATAAATGGGGGAACCTCAGGGAAATAATTTTTGCAGGTAGTTTTCAGTCTATAACTGTAGCCCTGCGTGTCTCTGTTATTTCCTGATGGCAACTGATTTTTAATGCAAAGAAACACAGGGGAGACATTTCATTTTTGCGAGAAAGATTTATCTCACAGGCAGGTATGCTTCTCTCTCAGGTATGTTTTTCTTTTAAAATTTCCCTGAAATCATGAGCCAGATTTCAGAGATTTTGTTTCTAGTTCTTGTTCCATCACTAATTTACTGGATTATAATAGGAAATAGCCTCTGGGTGTTTCCACTCAAGCAAAAATAAAAATTAGGACATTAAGACTCCATAAAAAGGATTGTCAGGGGAATATGGTAGATTATTTTTGACATTCTAGAAGAAAAAAATAACATATACTACTAATAATAATTCTCATTATTCTATTTAAACCTGCCTTGGAATAAGAATTGCTATTTAATTTTTAAGGAAGGAAGGGAAATAAGCAGAGAGATGATTACTTAATGCTTTGACCAGTCTGAAGTGGAGTAGGGGGCATTCCTCCTCAAAACTGGGATGTGATTCATAATTTTCATCCAGTGGTCTTTAAAAGGAAACTAGATGAGGCATTTTTTTCAAAAGACATTTGAAATATAAAGAATAATATTGTTTAAGGATTAAGGAAGGTTTTGAATTTTATTCAAAAAGCTAAGAAAGGGGGGTATCATAAAATGCAAGATTTTTATCAATTTCATGGTCTTGATATTTCAGAAATTTAAAGTTCTCAAAACTGCCCCCTCTTTACCACCAACCTCCTCAGTGCTTAACCCAGTGGTATGAAAAAAGGACTTGGTGTGAGGCTGATGAGTGAGTATAGGAATGTATAGCTGGGCAAACTAATGAAGAAACAGATGACTATTCTGCTGTGTCACCAGTGGTTTGTTTTTGAAATTGACTCTTGGAAGTTTGGGAAATGGAGACAAAATAAAAATGAAAATAATAATCAGAGGGGATCACATTGTAAAGATGCTGGAATATTTCCTTCTGTTTTTCATGCATGCAGACTACACACACACACACACACACACACACACACACACGTGGATGTTCGTGTATAACTCTATAACCTCATTTTTCTAATTTGACATCATAATATATAGTCATGTGATTAACTGTTTCTCCCATTAGTATTCTATTGTGAAGATTTTCACAGACAAAATGTGGTTTAAAATATGATTGGATGTACCGCAATAGGATTAAATTGTCTTGCAGATTGCGCATTTAAGTTTCACTATGAAAATAATTCTGTCATGAGTTCCTTTTCTATAAATAGTTATGCCATCTTAGGACAACTTCCTTAGGATAATTCCTAGATGTAGTGGGAAGGCCATTCTTTAAGATCTTGATTTGCTTTGCATGTTTTTATCAACCTCTTCTATTTCTCCTTTTGCCTAGTCATGCTCTCTGCCTGTTTTTATGGGGGAAGGTAAAGCTTGTCTCTCCCATAAGGAAGTGAACAGAGTTGGTTCTCATGCCTGGTCACCTGCTGGGGGATAAGAAAGGCAGAAAGTGGCTTTAGACACTACATCCAATCTTTTCGGGCTCTCAGCTTAAATCCAGACATTGGTGCAACTACTGTGGAAAACGATTTGGTATTTCCTTACATAGTTAAATATAGAATTATCACGTGACCCAGCAATTCCCCTCCCAGTTTTAGACCCCAAAGAATTGAAAGCAGGGACTCAAACAAATATATGCACACACACATTCAGAGAAACATTATTCCAATAGCCAGAAAGTGGAAACAACTCAAGATACCCATCAACTGCTGATTGCATAAACAAATCACCTGATGGATATCATTCAGTCATAAAAAGGAATAAGGCTACAACATAGATGACCCCCCCAAAACATTATACTGAGTTAAGGGAGCTGGACACAGAAGATCACATTTTATGTGATTCCATTTATATGAATGACAGAATAGGTGAATCTATAGAGACAGATCATAGATTAGTGGTTGCCAGGAGCTGGGGAGAGGAAGAATACTTACAAGTGTCACCAAAGGCTGCCCCATTGCCATAGCACAGCTCTCAAAGCAAGGCACATCCCTGGGTCCATGATTCTTGGTGGATTAACTGATTAAGAGGCAGCCTATCAGGAAAAAGCAAGGTAGAGTTTTTTGGTTTATAGGTTTACAAGCAATCAAAATGTGTTTAAAAGTCATCTGAAGGAAGAGCATGTTCTTCATCATTCTGTGATTGCCAGAAATCCCATTCAGACATAAAACAAAATTAGCCATGGTTGGCCCAGAGTGGAATTTCTGAACAGAGTATTTAACTTGACCTAGATATTGACAAGGATAACACTGCAATCCTTGATGTTGAAGTCAGCAAACACAGGCTGTTATTCTTTCTATTTCTTTTGGGCATGACTCTCTGTACAAATATATTTGGTGCACATTGTTGTGTACACAGTCCTGACACCGAAGCCCATTGTGGGTGATTAGAGCTGTAATAGCAAATAAATATATCATCTGGTAGATTCCGGTAGACCTTTAGAAGAAAACCTTGACTCAAAAATACTTAAAAGCTTCTTCAAGAAATCATTATGTTTTTAAATCCAGTTATATAGAGGCAGAGAGGTCAGATCCTAGAAATTCACAGACTAAAAGTCATACACTGGTAATGCCATGCCCACTAGTGTGCTTGAGTTTACTGTCTGACACTGGAGAGAGCAAGAAGGCACTTCTTTGGAGAGGTTTAGAGAGTGGGAAAAAATAAATAAGCCTGGAGAGATCCTGAAACTCTCTTAAGGAAAGAGGTTCAAAGGAGAAGGCTCTTACTAAACCAGAGGTTTGAAGAGGCCAATCTGGATGAACAAGAAGATTGTGGAGGAGACTTGTTTCACAAAACCATGTACTCAGTACCTTTGAACAGAATTTGTGTTTTCAGACTGAGTATTCAAATTTTTCTTTTTCTTTCACACCAACAAGTTAATAGGGTTGCTATTTTTAACAGCTGATCAGTCTCTTTCAACATCATTCAAATAAGGTAAACAACATGTATGTGTGCATGTGTGTATATGTGCATGTGCATGTGCGTGCACGTGCACGCGCACGTGTGTGTGTGTGTGTGTGTGTATTCCCAAAATGGTGCATACAGTTAAACCAAATCCTTTTAGCAATTCTCACAGAGATAAAAGTGGAAATGACATATCTATTAGTCCAAATCCCTGAAGGCTTTTTACACAAAGCCTGGAAACATCAGTAAGTTGGGATCACCTTGGATAAAAAGAGGATAGTAACTTCAAAGATAAAGAATCACCAGGTAAGCAGTTATGCACCTTTGACTGGGGCTCAGAACAGTTGATCATTAGCAATGAAGGCTTAAACAGTGATCAGTTAGGACCAGTGGGAATTAAGGCCTGAATGATGTTTCAACTAGGGATATGAAACATATAACTGAAGATATCCTGATGGAAGAAGAGACCCACAGCCAGTGAGAAAATAATTTTAATTATAGAATAAAGAGAAAATAGGAAGGAAGAATGAAGCAACATCTAGGAAGTAAGTATATAAAAAGCTGCAATCATGCATAAGGAGATGGACCATTTACCAGGGGGGGGGAAATATCCAACCAGTTGCACTGAAAACTCCCATCTAAATGTGAAAGCAGGGAATATATTCTGAAGCTGGAAATATTCATCAGTGTGTTAAATGTCACACATTCTAAAAATATGAGATAGATTTCAACAGCCCTATAGTTAAAGACTGATGATTGGGATTTTGCTTTTACGATGCTACAGCAATTCAGATGGTTGTTAGGTCTCCATAGCAACAGCCCGATGCTACTTTTTGTTCTTCTGAGTTGTCGCATGATGCTCGATGCACTGCGTGAGAAACAGAAGCAGTGGATTGTGATCCTTAATTAGTGACACAGAGACCAGAAGCAGGAAGAACTTTTACTGGCATTGGGTCTGAGCCTTGTAAACTGGAGCCATGATGCAACAGCCTTTATTCTATGAGCTAGCACTCAAACTGGTTGTCAACCTTTGCTTTGATGAACCATGGCTCTATATCAATAGCACTCTTAGCTTAATGAACTGTGTGTCCCTCTTGATAAAGTTCCTTGGAGCAGGGGACCCCTTCTATTTGTGTTGCCCAATTTTCTTAAAAGTTGCTACCAATATATATGATATATGAATGGTGGTTGCTAGCCATGAAGTGGCTAGTGACCATTTTCACTCTAGGATGAGCACCAGACTAACCTGCTAGGACAGAGGCACAGTGGTGTGTCGTGGAACAGTTGGCAAGTTGCTATAATGGTTTATACATCAGTTTTCCCATCATGAAAGGGAGTGATGAGCAAAGTACTTTTCTTACTCACAGGGTGATGTATGCATTTAGACCAGTTTTATCAAGCATGTTTTGGAAGTTGACTTACTCAAGAGAACCCCAGTTGCCCTAAGCTTTTATATGAGAGGTATCAAGGTGCTTCATGGCTTAACCTAAAGCCAGAACACCGTGAAGCTTACAAGATAGAAATCTCTCCTGAGCTCTCATTAAATTTACAAGGATTTTCTTACTGAGGCCAACTTATGTTCCCAACCCTTTCACCATCATTCTCATTAATGAGTATCTGGCTGAGTTAAGATCCATCCAAACTCACCTTGACATTGGCTGTTTTTCAGTTAGAGTCAGAAGTTTATGGGCTCTAGTTCTAGGCAGTGACACTCACATTTGTTATCCTGTCTAAATCAATTCACTCCAATATGTTATTCTTCCTCTGTAGAAGATGTTTATACACTAACAAAGACTGTTACTTTATGTACAGGAGGTAACCAATAAATACCTGTCCTCTTTCCTCCTCTTAATCCTTTCTCCATCTAAGATTCTTGTATTTCTGGAATTTTGCTATGGGGGGATGAGAGGTGAGCCAGGGATGTGTGTTTGAAGCGGAGGATAACATTCGCGTGATGCTACAGCAGCAGTGTCAGTGCAAGGTATTACGCTCTTATTCTCCACAAGACACTACACATAGTGATGGGAACACTAAGAGCTATCAGTTCATTTCAGTTCAGGCGCTCAGTCATGTCCGACTCTTTGCGACCCCATGAATTGCAGCACGCCAGGCCTCCCTGTCCATCACCATCTCTCAGCGTTCACTCCGACTCACGTCCATCAAGTCAGTGATGCCATCCAGCCATCTCATCCTTGGTCGTCCCCTTCTCCTCCTGCCCCCAATCCTTCCCAGCATCAGAGTCTTTTCCAATTAGTCAACTCTTCGCATGAGGTGGCTGAAGTACTAGAGTTTCAGCTTTAGCATCATTCCTTCCAAAGACCCAGGGTTGATCTCCTTCAGAATGGACTGGTTGGATCTCCTTGCAGTCTAAGGGACTCTCAAGAGTCTTCTCCAACACCACAGTTCAAAAGCAGAGGGGGTAAAAGGCAGATAAAAGATAACAACAAGGTAACCTAAGCTAAATGTCAACTAGGAAATATAGATAAGGAGGGTGGGGCTGGGTTCTGAACAAAAGCTTCCTGAAGAAAGAAGAATAAGTGGACGTTTAAGAGAGCTAACATTTATTGAGTGCCTATTACGTAAAGGACATGGGGCCCTTTGCCCACTTTATCTCATTGATTAAGAGGGAGAGTCTTTTTCTTTAATGATATTATCTTTCTCTGTCTGACTTACTTCATCCAGTATGACAATTTCTTTTTCTTAATATTGATTTTTATTTATTTTCTTATTTGTCTGTGTCAGGTCTCAGTTGTGGCACCCAGGATCTTCAGTCTTCATTGCAGCACGCAAGATCTTTTAGTTGGGAGTGGGAAGTCTTAGCCACTGTACTACCAGGGAAATCGTTAAGAGGGAGACTCTTGGTAATGGAATCGAAGTGGAAAAGTGGGAATATTGGCCTAGAAGTGAGAATGATTGGCAGGAGGAGAGGTAAACAGAAAAGAGGATAGTAAATGAATCTAAAAGTCAAAATAAAGAGTTTGAACTACATTGTCAAGTCATAGGGAGCTATCATACCTTTTTTTTTTTTTTTTAGTAGACAATGCTGTGTACCCAATTGTACAATTTAGGAAAAAAACACTGGTGAAATCAAGCAGGATACCACTGAGACAGCCCAAGCATTAGGTTGTGGAACCAGGACATAGATGGAGAGGCAGAAGGCAAGGGAAAGTATAAGGTTGATCAGAAGAATCATTACCATGAGCAGCAGCATTTGGAGGTCCAGGGGAGGGAACTCAGCAGGGAGAAAGAATGTTAGAGCTGAGTTTGGATATATTAAATATGAGGGGACCACAAGTAGATGAAGAGATCTTCCCTCTAGGGTATCAGAGATGGGAGACTTGCATTGTGAGGGCTGCTGGAAAGCCCACCCCTCACCTTCTCATGGGGATGTGGGAAGGATGCAGCCTGACAGCAGAGCTTAACTGGGCATCTTATCCTCGCTCTTCAGGGAGCAGCAGAGATTGGCCACCATTAGAAACTACCTTCTGGGCATCCTGTGTGTGTGTTAGCCACTCAGTCATGTCCAACTCTTTGTGACCCCATGGACTGTAGCCCGCCAGGCTCCTCTGTCCATGGGATTCTCCAGGCAAGAATACTGGAGTGGGTTACCATTTCCTTCTCCAGGGGATTTTCCCAACCCAGGAATCGAACCCAGGTCTCCTTCATTGCAGGCAGATGCTCTACCATCTGTGTTACTAGGGAAGCCCATAGTCTTATAATTGTATAGTTCTGCCTAATTACTGGGGCAGATGCCACCGGGCTTTTATTTTCTGGCCAGTGCCCTAAGGTAATGGGGACCATCTATTTCTTTTAGTTCCATCTCTCTTTGTGTAATCTTTCTTTATATCACTTTCCTTTCCCGTAGCAAATTATAAATTCAAATAAAAACCGAAGTCTCCAAGTCAGACATCCCAAGACACATTATTCAGCAAGTTCTCTCTGGGTACCTTTTTTTTTTTTGACAGACACTTGACCTCTCTCACTTCTTTCCACCATAACTCACTGTCTGTTTCCCTCTGTACACTAAATGGAGAAATGCTTTGGATACAGGTCAAAGCAAATGTCCAGGGAGAGTTTCCGAGTCATTGCACCAGTGTTTGTAAGACTGGTCTAAATAAAATACATTTATTGGTAAAGGATATATAATAGAAGATTTGAAGGAGAAAGAACATCAAATCAAGAGGGCTGAGGACTTTGTATAACATTAGGAAATTCACTGAGTCCCCTGGCACTCAGTTTTTACCTACCTGTTGAAATAAGTGGATAGGCTAGTTGATATAAAATTCAGCTCTAATATAATAATGCTTTTGTATCATGGAGTTAGGCTTACTATGCCTTTGAGAAGTAGCATCACTGTATTTCCAGACTGTAAGTGTTTCTTATTATAAATTTTTCTTAAAGGGTACACTGTGCCCAGCACCACCTTGAGCAGTCAAAGACCGGTCTGCCTTGCTGCATCTCCTGGTTAGAAATCTGAAGCTCAGTAAGCCTCTGTAGGCTCTGAGGCTGAATGACTCTCCTCTCTCAGGAGGGTCTGAATATAACTAAGAGAGAAGATGCCCAGTCTAGACCTGTGGGTTACATGTGAGTGACACTGAATATGAGAGCGCAGGGTCCGCAGATCATCATGTTCCCTTTGAACTACCTGGGTCCCAGCTTGCACCCTTCCCCACTCTCTTTCTCCACTGACCATGGACTCTGTGCAACTCATCGTCTGGACCTGCTCCTATTTTATGTTTGACCCAGGATGGCTCTCTTCTGGCTGCACATTTGCCTGCTGTTGTGTATTTATTTATTTGTGGCTGTGCTGGGTCTTTGTTGCTGCTCATGGGCTTTCTCTAGTTGCAGTGAGCAGGAGTGACTCTCCAGTTGTGATGCACAGGCTTCTCATTGCAGTGGCTTCTCTTGTGGAGAATAGCCTTGAGCTGCTTGGGCTTCAGTAGTTGTGGCTCATAGGTTTAGTTGCCCTGTGTCACATGGGATCTTCCCAGACCAGGGCTCGAACCCATGTCCCCTGCATTGGCAGGCACATCCTCAACCACTGGACTACGAAGGAAGTCCCTTTTTTATTTTATTTTTTTTAATTCAGAGCATTGCTAAGCCTGTTCACTTTAGTTCAGTCACTCATTCATGTCCGACTCTTTGTGACCCCATAGACTGCAGCTTGCCAGGCTTCCCTGTCCATCACCAACTCCCAGAGCTTGCTTCAGACTCGTGTCTGTTGAGTTGGTGATGCCATCCAACCATCTCATCCTCTGTCATCCCCTTCTCCTCCCGCCTTCAATCTTTCCCAGCATCAGGCTCTTTTCCAGTGAGTCAGTTATTCGCATCAGGTAGTCAAAGTATTGGAGCTTCATCTTCAGCATCAGTCCTTCCAATGAATATTCATGACTGATTTCCTTTAGGATGGACTTTTGGGATCTCCTTGCAGCCTGTCTCTGCCCCAGTGCTGTTATCAGTCTGTCCTACTCTTTACAAAACCTGACCACTGCTGCTTCTGCTGGCTCCAGCCCAACTCGGCCCCACACCTTCCACAGTTAGTCTGGATTACCCTTCCCAGTGGTTTTGGCTGGTATGAGCCTTCTCTACCTCTGCTACCATGATGTCCTTTTCCAACGACTGAAGTGCCCATCCATGAAGCTGCTACCACTGCCACTGCTCCCCTGTGGCTGCTGGACCTTGGCTACCAACCCCTCATGCTGCTGCTACTCATGCTACTGCTGCTGCTAAGTCGCTTCAGTCATGTCTGACTCTGTGCGACCCCATAGACGGCAGCCCACTAGGCTCCTCTGTCCCCGGGATTCTCCAGGCAAGAATATTGGAGTGGGCTGCCATTGCCTTCTCCAATGCGTGAAAGTGAAAAGTGAAAGTGAAGTTGCTCAGTCGTGTCTGATCTTCAGTGACCCCATGGACCGCAGCCCACCAGGCTCCTCAGTCCATTGGATTCTCCAGGCAAGAGTACTGGAGTGGGTTGCCATGCCCTCTTCCAAGGGAATCTTCCTGACCCAGGGATCCAACCCCTAGCTCCTGCAGCTCCTGCATTGCAGGCAGATTCTTTACCACTGAGCCACCTAGGAAGCCCCGCTGCTAGTCATACACAGGCTCAGTTCTGTTTCCTACTTTACCACCACCATGACCTCTTCTGTTGAAAGCATCACCAATAGGCACTATAACCTCAGTGCAAGAATGCTATGATCAGCTCCACTTCCAGTGCTAAATGGTGTCCCTACAGCTTTACTCAGGCTTCCCTGGTGGCTCAGCTGGTAAAGAATCTGCCTGTAATGCAGGAGACCTGGTTTTGATCCGTAGGTTGGGAAGATCCCCTGGAGATGGGAAAGGCTACCCACTCCAGTATTCTGGCCTGGAGAATTCCGTGGACTGTATAGTCCATGGGGTTGCAAATAGTTGGACATAACTGAGCGACTTTCACACTGCTTCACACCCATGGGGTACATTGCCTTTTTGTGCATTGTGTCTGTTTTGTTTTTCCTACTATAGTCTGTCTTTGAGGTCTTAGCAGCCTAGTTCTCTGGTTTTGTGGACTTAGCCTAAGTTCCCAAGAGGATCAGAAGATGGCAGGACTTACCAGGGCTTTGGAGTCTGCCTCTGCTGCCATGCTCTGACCTACAGTACATCTTGGGATAAATTTTTTTTTTTTTAATATAAAGAATCCATCTCTGAATCCTACTCCTAAGGTTTCCCAGGAAGCAAGAACCTTAGGCAGCTGGTGTGTCTGGGCTTCTTGAAACAGATGTGCAAGGTTAGACCCCACAGTGGCTTTGGGCTTCTCCATATTATATACATAATAGGAAAAGTGGGATGAAAGTGACTTCTGAGCTATACGCCTAGGAAAAACTTGTCCAGACACAGATTCTGGCAAAGGATAATCAAGATGTGCAATGGTCTTGGGTTGGTTTCTCAGAGAAAAAGTAAGCAAAATCAAGGCCCAGCGACCCAGATTCAAAGCATTCCTTTCTCCTGGGCATTGTTTTCTTTCATTCCAAGCTCTCTGGTTGTGTAACTGTCTAAACATATTCAGACATGAAAGGGAGATACCCTAAACTACTTTCGTGGTCATGTTTGTTTACACACCATTTTGCCCACAGAGTTGCGTCCTGCACAATCCTTGCCAGAGGATCCAGAATTTCCTTTTAAAAAAAAAAAAATGCTTTATTCCTCAAACTTTTCTCCTTTCATTTCTGAACCATAGCCTATGTACCATACATCTGTTCTCCTTTGAAACACAGCTTCAGGAGATTTGTTTCATAGAGAGGTGAAAAAGAAGTTATGTCTTGCCCGGCCTGGGCATGTGCTTCTACAAACAGGCAGGATGCCCCTCGGGAGATGGGCATGGTGCCTTGCACAGGGAATTTTAATCTTTGTTGAGTGAATGAATTCACTTAAATTGGAAAGAAATACCATTTGTTCAGGAAGATTTGGGGACATTTGAGAACTAGCAGTTTTCCCATTTCCTGTTGAATAGAATAGGAAGTTGTCTAAGAGAAGTGGGGTACATAATGAAGATTATTTAACGAGTTAGATAGAGAAAATGAGTTCAGGTGTAAGAGCTTCGATGATCTGGTTTTAAAAGATCTGGTTGCTTTCTCCAGACCTTGGCCAGGTGATCATCCTGTGATCATAGCAAAGTTTATAATAATTTTTTCTTTTGTCCCCCTCTATAGCTGTTCCATATCTCATAATTTCTCTTGATTCTTGTGATTAATTACCATTATGTTTAAAGTCAATATGCTTTACATTCAGAGTTTGGTTTCTTGGGTTCAGGCTGAGGTTCTGAATCAGAAAAATCACATATTACCAGAACTGAGGCAGAAATATTCCTCATGTCTAATTAAAATGCCAATGACTTTGTGACCTCAGGCACTGGTACCTCTCTTTCTGTGTATGAAAGAAAGTCACTAGTCTTGCTTTTAAGGTACATACTTAGATCTCAAGGTTCAGATATTATTTGTGAACCAGAGCATGTTTCCAGGTTTGGGGATAAAAGATGCCTATCAATATCTATCATTAATTCCATGAGTTTGACATGGTAAGAAATCGAATTAAGCAATTATTTTCCTTTGTGCCTCAGGCCAAAACTGGCCAATGAAACTTAAGTTGATTTGAAAAATTCCTCAGAGCTATGAAAATAATGCACATTGAGGCATATTTTATTGTTGAAAGGTCACGTTCTCAGAATAATTCCGTTATTAGGTAATCTTACTGCTGGTAATTAAAGAGACCATTGAGTACTGCGCAGGTATGCACACTTCAACTTGTCATGTAAAATAACTTTAAAGAATCAGAATTCATAATATACAAGAATTTCCTGCAGAATGTTAAGTGAATTAATATGGAACTTTCAAGAAAACACTGACGGTATAAAGTGAACTATCCTATTATTTCATTTATGTGTGGTGTACAGATTTTTTTCAAACAATGTGAGGTGTAAATGAAGTTTTAAATTCGGAAAAATCACATCTGAGATCATATAACCTGGAGATTACTTGTCGACACTTTGCACACCTTGGTGTTCTTACCTTTGTCCTCAAGCATGGTGTTATTTTCTGCCTCTGTGTTTCTTTTTTTTAATATTTACTTTTTATTTATTTGGCTGTGTCAGGTCTTAGTTGTGGCACACAGGATTTTCATTGCTTCAAGCAGGATCTTTTGTTGCATCACACAGACTCTCAACTTGCAGTGTGCAAGCTCAGTACTTGCTTTGCGACATGTGAGTTCCTAGTTCCCTATCCAGGGATTGAACCTGTGTCTTCTGCATTGCAAGCTGGATTCATAACCACTGGAGCACCAGGCAAGTCCCTGTGTTTCGTTTTCATGTGTTAACCTCTCTGCCTGACATGACCCTTCTCCACACTCATTCCACCAACTTGACAACAGTAAGTCCCATACAGTGTCCACATAATGGTCTTGAAGCCACAAGAATAGCCCTCCCTATGAAGTCCTCATCCACAGTGCGAGGTGAATCAGTCCTTCCCCACCTTCAGTTCCACTTTAATTGTCCAACCCCCTATGCTAGTTCTCTCCAGTATCATTCAGGTCTTTGAAGGCATTTTCGTCTCCAATCCTGGGAATTCTTCAGGAGCCATACCTAGTCTTCATTAGCTTGGTATCCTCACAGCAGAGCCTCTGGCTGGGCCTAACATACAGTAGGTTCTTCCTATAGACAAAATGTTTGTGCCCTCTCTCCAAATTCAAATGTTGAAGCCTAATCCCCAACGTGATATGATATTACTTGGAAGTAAGGCCTCTGGGGAATGATTAGGTTGTGAGGGTGGAACCCTTGAATGGGATGAGTGTCCTTAGCAAAAGGAACCCCAGAAAACTGCCTTGTCCCTTCCTCCCTGTGAGGACACAGAAAACAACAGCAGTCTATGAACTAGGAAGTGAGCTCTCATCAGACAATGAGTCTGCTGACATCTTGATCTTGGCCTCCCCAGCCTCCAGACTGTAAGAAGTAAATTTCTGTTGTTAACATACAACCCTGTCTATGGAGTTTCTATTACAGCAGCCTGAAAAGACTAAGACAGTTCTTAACACATACATGTAATTTGAAAGCACTCTGCAGTGTCCCGGGGCCCAGCTTCAGTGAGCTCAGTCATTAATGAGGTGCTTTTAGGATAGAAGACGGGGGCTCTCTTTCACACTCTCAGAGTGCAGGATGGGCACATTGGAAAAAAAGGTTCTTGTTCTATTTACACAGCTGGAGGGTTCAAATAAGTCTCCGAGCTGGAAACTGCTAGGATTCCCCTCTCTGCGTATCGTCATTTTTGTCCCATCCTCTTTGCATATCATTATCATTTTTGTCCCATCTGTGCCCAGGGTTTGATTTCTGAAAATGATACGTCTACAGCCTGACCTTCCTGAACATTTTGAGAGAAGGATCAAGAAAAGGTATTTCCCTTACATAATATTCTTCAGCCCAATGCCTTATTTTGGAGCTTTGAAATAAGGACCCCAAGAGAAACAGGAGGCCTTTAAAAACGCTAACAAATGCCTTCTTTGCAGGGAAGAGGGTGGTGAGGGTTAAAGGAGCATTCAGCTGCCTCTCCTTCTTCCTCAGGGTTCAAGGGAAGGAAAGTGCCAGCAGCTTCCTCAGTGTCTCGGGCCCAAATACCCTGTTTTAGTTTTCTCCTTATCTGTGTTCCCAAAGGTCTTCTAAGCAAATACCAGAGTAATGGTCTGAGGCCACAGCAGCTGTTGGTTCCTCCCTCTTGACAAAATCACTTAAACCAAAAACCTTAAGAAAAGAAAGAGAGAAATATAAACACCTCTTTTTAAATGCCTTGCAAAATCATGCCACTTTGTTCTTTATCTTTTTTTTGTACAACACAGGAATAGCTAGAGACCCATTTCCACTTAAAGCCTGCGTGAGGATGAACAAAAGCAGTTTCTTTTTTCCTACTGTGTGGCACTTTTTCAGAAAGTCAAGGACTGCTGAAGTAAGATGTCTCCCAGGGCTAGATTCCAATTAACTGTGGCACTGATTGCTGATAACTTTTGGCAATCACCAGTTCTTTAGAAAACGGGACAGAGTATCTGAAAGATCATAAAGACAAGATGACTGATCAACCGAGACTGAAAATCTAACACCCACTTACCCCCAGGCTTCCTCAATTTTAGAATGAAAATAGTGGAGGGAAGAAAGCATTGAGAATGAAATGTTGCCAGTCTTGTGCCTGATACTCAGTAACATAAAAGTGTTAGTGTGTGTCTTGAAACTCAGATATTGATCCAGAGGTCTGGAAAATACTTGAATGATCATCATTTCTATCAAACTCTGCATGACTTGCTTTCAGAACTGTCTGGAGTAGGAAAATATGAAATTTGGGCTTGGAAGATGTGTGTCTGTACTGTTGTAGTGGTTTTACTGTTTTCGGAATGGTGATCTTGCTAAGTCATTGTATCCATTGGCTGCATAACAGACACACTGCCTGGGACCAGGGGACTACCTGAGATATACCCTTCTGATGGGCATTGTCAGCCATCTATTTGTAACACATTTCCTAACATCCCACTGGCTCAAACCAGTCATATAGCCACACCCAGAGGAAGTGAGAGAGTATAGTGAAGTCTAGGTGGAAGATGGCATAGATAACAAAATGCATGAAGGGTTGAAGCTAAATGATGCAATGTACCATGGTATTTAATTCTCTCAGTCTCTGTTCTCTCATCTGTTAAATGGGGATAGTAATGCACCATTGAAGACGAAACGAGATGGTACACAGGTGGTACTCACGACTACTCACCTCAAAGCTAGAACAAAGTCAATAGCTGATAAGTGTTACTTTCTTCCTACTGCCCTCTCCAACTTTGCAACATGGAAATTAAAACCTGCCACACCACACAGGATTATTGTGAGGTTCTAGAAAGGAAACACACATGAAATCACTTGGAAAGAATGTCAATTGGTATATAATTTTTGTCTTGTGATAACTAAAGAATGCTTCTTCTTACCTGATACAAACATAAATTCAAGCATATGGATATCAATTCACAATTGTCATTGAGTTCTTTGGTTCAGCATGGAGTAAGTGGAAATT
The DNA here is from genome assembly GCA_006408675.1 of Madoqua kirkii. NCBI lineage: Eukaryota > Metazoa > Chordata > Mammalia > Artiodactyla > Bovidae > Madoqua > Madoqua kirkii. The sequence goes on along the minus strand of SJYC01112614.1, from coordinate 108,674 downwards.
TTCTCTGTGATATGCTGTGATAGTTACGTTATGCTGCTAAGTCACTTCAGTAGTGTCCGACTCTGTGCAACCGCATAGACGTCAGCCCACCAGGCTCCCCCGCCCCTGGGATTATAAAGCAAAGAAAATACGCGTGGCCCAAGATCAAGGGCAGGGGCAGGGGAAAGTGCAAATGGGAGGGTAAAGTATGGCATGAGTGAAAGTGACACTCAGAGTGTTGCCCAAGTTAGCTGGAACCCATCCAGGAATAAGGGCTTTTCTGTGCTTTATCATCTGCAAGTTCAGTTCAGCCGCTCGGTTGTGTCCGACTCTTTGTGACCCCATGGACTGCAGCACACCAGTCTTCCCTGTCCATCACCTACTCCCAGAGCTTGCTCAGACTCATGTTCATTGAGTTGGTGATGCCATCCAACCATCTCATCACATCACCTGAAAGCCTCAGTCTTAATGATGAAGTTTCCCAACAAGAAGTAAGGAGTGATGGGTCATGGAGGGAAAACCCTGATGGTTATCAGGTCACAGTCTTCTTACCTTAATAAATAAAAAACTGTTTATGAAGCCAGGCAATACTGTTGTAGGAAGGAGAACCCTTCCAGGACCCTAGAGTGGGCTCTTGTCTAACACTTGAAAGTTGTTTAGGGAGACATATGTGCCAACAAAGCAAGAGACTTTGTTGGGAAGGGGCACCCAGGTGGAGAGCAGGAGGTAAGGGAACCCAGCTCTGCCGCGTGGCTTTCAGTCTCAGGTTTTATGGTGATGCAGTTAGTTTCCAGGTTGTCTCTGCCCAATCATTCTGACTCAGGCTCCTTACTGGTGGTACATGCACATCACTCAGTCAGGATTGATTCCAGTGAGAAGGATACTGGGAGATTGGTCAGACATATGGGCTAGTGTTGCCTCTCTCCTTTTGACCTTTTCCGGATTCTTCCAGTTGGTGGTAGCCTCTTGGTTCCATGTTCCTTACCAGGACCTCCTGTTGCTAAGATAACTCATGCAAGTGGCTAGTGCTAGTGCTTGCCTGGCCAGAGCCAGCAGTTTCAGTCCGTGTTTCCCTTTCAGTACCATCCTCAGATAATGAACCTTAAATGTGCAACTGACTATGGTCCCCAGAGACTACAAGGGACCATAGAAACTAACCTTGAAGGTGGAGAGGGTGGGGAAGAAAGGGTCAGCATCCTAAAGCGAGAGATGGGAAACCTGAGCCTCTGACAGAGACCTGTCTGAAGGCCTTTGCGACATTTCCAAGTGCTTCTGGCCTAGAGAGGTTTATTATGAAGTTCTTTCTTCTTTTTTTAATGTCAAAATAGGGAAGATGGATTGCCCAAAGGACAAATGCATTTGCTGAGAGTTTCCTTAGTGCAGGAATGTTGCCTCCAAGGTCAGAAAACCCTACCATGCAGTGGAAATTCCTTGAGCCAAGACTCTCTTTCCCTGTGATGCAAACTTAATTGATATTTTACCAGTTTCTGTATATTTGATATCCATTGACTTGTTCTTCTCAGGCTGAGTTAACACCAGATTGTAACTCCCGTCCTTTTTGAAGCAGAAGGAGCTCTTCTGGAACATGAAATAGTACATGGAGAATGCCTCAATCTAAGGAAATCTAGGGGAAGAGATGTGAATGAGTGTTCCCACTTTTGCATATTTTTGGCAACATTAATCACCCTTAAGAATGTCAGGAGGCATCTATTGCCCAGGTTAGAATATTTCCTAAAACCCTACCACCACACCATCTGCCCATTCCCATCGCCCAAATAAATCTAATGAATTTAGATATGAGAGATGGAATGGTCAGTATGTAAAGAACTTAGATATAGACAGTAAATTGACTGGTATGTTCCTTTTCACAAGTAACTCATTGTCTTTAATAAACACCAGACTTGTGCTTGATAAGTATCTTACAGTAACTGACTTGACGTAGATGGCCAATGAATATTGATTGGTTTCATCAACAAATAAGTGAATGAAGTACTAAAGTTAACACAATTGCCTAAAATAATGCAGTTTCAAATGCTTAATTTGTGGTCTGTAACTAATAAAGAATAGACCGTTAACTCTTTATATGTCTCCTGTTGCTGGAGGAGATGGAAAGGAACTAGTGTTCTCACTAACTGTGGCCTCATTGAGCTAAATGGAGGTCCATTGTGTGAGCAAATTACTTAACCAAAACATCCACAAAATAGCAATAAGCACATTACCTCCCTCATAGGGTAGTTGAAGGGGTGATGTGAACTAATGATGCAAATCACTTAGTTCAGCATCTAGTACAAGTTAAGTGTTTAACAGCCATCATCGTCTTCATCTTTACCATCAGCATCACCTCAAGATCCTAATTTGGTTCAGGTCCTATAAATGTTTAAAGGTTTGGGTTAGTCAGGGACCTCTCAGACCACTGTGAACATGGTGAGCAACCCCAGATTCCAGGGACTAGAGTTATGGAGTATGAGTAACCAGAAAAGTTACACTTTCTTTATGTGGTGTGATGACCCAGGAAATTCAAAATTCCTTCGTCAAGCTTCCTCCTCTGGCTCAGGAAGGCTGTTATGGTTCCAAAAACTATGCTTTGAGTTTGTCAGAAACCAACTAGCTTCAAACATATAATCAGCCTATTTTTTTTTAAACCTTGACATAGTCCCACTCTGTTGTACCATTTTAACCCTCTGAGAGATTTAGGGTCAAAGAGAAAGACAAGAAACGGGAAGTGATTAGTTGTTGCAAAATCAAAAAAGGGCAAAGAAAAGTCTGAGAAAGTGATTGGAACTGGTAATCCTGGTGAGTCGGGTTCCAGGAGTAGGAAGGAACAAGACCAAACAGAAAGCTTCAGAAAAGAATTGTGGAAAATAAAAGGCACAAGATGGATGTACCTCGTCCAGGTTGTTGAGAAGTCAAAGAGAATGAAATCTGGGTGGAATGGGTGATGTGTCAGAATGGGCTGAATAGCCAGCCTGTTTCAATGTCCAGTGCTAGGAAGTGGGGCAGATAAGCACTGCTGTCTCTAAAAAACCAAGAGTGATTTTCTCCCTCCCCTAAATAAAGCCCTTGAGGAGATAAAGGAAGGATTTGGGAGGTGGGAATATAATTAAAGATGGAGGTGGAGGAATGGAATTCTTGTGGAACAAATTGGTTTTTAGTTGCCCCAGAAAGTGACTAATGGGTATCCCGCTAGAAGATGAGTGGAGCCATAGTGGAAGGGGAAGCGCGTGGGAGAGGTGACAGTCCTAGAGAGAAACACGGGAACATGGGCAGAGGTTGGAAAAAAAATGAGCTCGCGAGGGCTTTCTCCACCCCATTTTCCACTCTATCACCTGAAACTGGAATAGGTCCCCACTGATAGTAGGTACATTACAACTTTGTCAGATAGATGACTGAATACATAAAAGATTAAATAACCCCTGAATATTAGTATGTTGAATGTAAAAATGTCATGTTTAAGCCAGTAACTAAAAGAACAAGGTCCAGAGACCCCCCAAAATGCCAAAGATCAAGGCAGAGTGTTTCACTCAGTGTGCTAGGGTTATTGAGGATTTGTCTGGATGCTAAGACTCAAGCCAAATGATGGATATAATTGGTTGAATTAGAATGAGGCTACAGTGTGCACGTGTCATGTAGCAGAGAAAGGTGAAGAGTAAAGGGCTGAGAGAGGAGAGGACTCAGAGGGTGACAGTGCAGACCCTGGGAATCTGTAGAATGTGAGTGTGTGGACTGGAGGAGGAAACACGGGTTCATGAAGGACAAAGAACACAAACGAAGGATGAGGAACACAAATGAACGAAGAGGCTGGATAAGAGGATCAACTTCTGATACCATCTGGAGGTCAGCATGCGGGTCATCCCTATCCTGGAGATGAATTGAGAGTCAGGCATAAAAGCAGCAAGTTCTATCCAGGGACAGGGAGCATTAGCTTTAAATTTCATTGATGAGTTCACATGTAGTATGCGCATGTCACACATGTGGTGTAGAGATTTCAAATTTTTTCACATAGAGAATTTCTCAAACGTAAAAATGTTCCAGAAAACCTCATCTTTTTCAATTTCATTATGTGCTGACCCAGGTCTTGGCAATATTTTTTCACTGTCTACTTTTTACAAGGGACCAACCAACAAGGCTGTATGAAACACTCAGTCCTTGTTTATGTGGAGTCTTGGGCAGCACTCACACTTAATATTTCATGCTTAGCCCTTCAGGAACTGAGTCCATAAATCTGCTTTTGAAACTTTTCCTAGGAAGAGGCTCTGCCTGTACGTTCATACACATCTGGCCAAACAGCAAGAAAACCCAGTTAATTATCCAGATGTTATGTGAACATTGAGCTAAAAAAAAAAAAATGGTAACCTAGAAATATCCAAGTGATGAGATTTCTTTTTTGGCTTTCTGCACACCAGCCAGAAAACCAGCTGAGTAATGGTGGCGACTAGATGCCCGGCTGTTGGGTCCATTCCTTAAAAGAGGAATGAATGAATGAATGAGTAGCTCTGCAGTGCCTTGGGCTGTCAGCTCTAGAGAGAGCATCTGCCAGTGGATCCTGGGGAGCAGGGGGATGCCCCGGGGAACAGCTAAGCCACCTTGCCTCTTGTCCTGGGTGAGCGGTCCCTGTGCTTTGGTGCAGATCACTTTTCTTGGCTCAAATGTGGTACCTAAGACAGGGATCATTTGTCAAGTGAGCCTGGTACACAGAGAGCTGTAGGCAGATTATGGAAAGAGAGAGGGAGGAGAGGGAGGGAGGGGAGAGAGAGCGCGGGAGAGAGAGAAAGAGCGAGGGAAGAGGGCGAGGAGAGGAGCAGGCTTCTTCAGGAACAGCGCTTTTCAGGCACCGGAGATTCAAGTTAGACAGGGTGGCAAGGCGCCTCCGGGAAGAGGGGAGTGACCGGCGACTCCCGGCATGGCTCTTTTCTTGTGGGATGCTTGAAGACAGCGCGCAGACAGAGTAACTTGGAGGAGAGGGAAACTGGCATGAGGATTCTGCCAAAATGGAAGGGCTCCTGTCTCCGATGAGGACTAAGGTAAGGGGAGTGGGTCTCCATTTCTTTTGATTCCGCTCAAAGGTACAGGAAAGGCGGCTGAGGTGTCCTCAGGCTTCTGTGAATGGGAGGCTCAGGGAGCTTTTGTCTTGTTTCAGAACTAGGCTGGCGGATGCAACTGGATCTTTCAAAGAATAGGCTCGCCTCAAAGGCAGTGCGATCCTGGGAAGGGGAAAGCAGGGGGGGAGAGAACCATCTGTCAGTGCGGACAATGGGAATCTTAGTGAATGAATTCTCCTCTCGGGTGATTAGACAGCCATATTTTAGCAGAATTTCCAATCACTCTTCTTCGGAGGCTGTGCAGCCCTCAAAGCTGTCGTTGCAGGAAGTACCAATTTCTGCACTGCTGTTAAGCAGAAAGAGTAACATGTTTGAAAAAAGAGCATGCCCAGCTTCCACTCAAAATATGCTCTTGCCTCTTCCTCTTCTCTAGAGCGAGAGGGCCAGGGAATCCTCAATGGAAAGTAGGTTAATGCATTCTGGAAGCCAGCGTATTCTCAGGGAACTGCCAGACCCGCGGAAAAGAGTCCAGTGCACTGGGCTAGCCTGATGTCTAGAACTCAGTCCTCTAACATTTAGAGGTGCTTGTAAGAAACAGCTCACCCTCTCCCGGAGGCTCTGGGAACTTGCTCTCCAGGCTGGAGTTTGCTTTTTTGCTTGAAAAAGGGATGCCGTTAAGATGGGGCATTAAAAGCTCAGATGAGAAGTTTATTTGATATCTGCTGTATCCATATGTAACTCGAAATGGGTACACCAAAAGTTCTACCTTGTGCTAGAAATACTACCTTTTCTAACAACAACAAAAAAAAATTATAGGGAAATTATCTCCATAACCGCCCAGAAGAGTTAAAGCCAAAAGATTATGGTTCTGATTTGATTTTCACCTCTTTGATCCTCTATTTAGTGATTTCAACACAATTAGACTCTTTTGTCATTGAGCACTTTTTCTCTTGTTTGTTAATGAGCATGACCACAGTGTTTTAAGAGAATTTTAGAAATAGAGTCTTACGCATGTCAGCTTCCATCCTCAGGGAGAATTCCCCACCTTCCTCTCTTGGTCCCCAGTTGTGTGGCAGTCATTCATTAGACGGACTGCCCCAAGTGAATTTGTTACCAAAGGTTCCAGTCTCAGCCTCTGGGCTGACTGGCTGACTGATCTCCTGCTAGACCTCTTCTGTGACTCATTTGCTCTCTTGAAGCATGTAGCTGGCATCGTTGTGGCTGCAGGCAGCATGCCTTAATTCAAGGTGCTGCAAAAACAGCAGGTATCTTTTCCTATGATGTGTACCACTGCAAAGAGAGTGGCAAATGGCAGTGAATTCCTGTGTCTCTTTATTGACAGGGTGCGGTGTGAATGCTTTAGGGAATGGCATGGAAATCTGTATGGTGAGCTTCTGAAATTGCTGCCACTGGCACTCTTCCCTAGTCTTGTGCATGGTCAGGCTTCCATCAGAGCAATGAGTCTGTGCTCATAATCTTAACGCGAGTACAACTCTCAAAGACTTGGACGGGAGTTCCCAATGTAAATGAGTCAAGACCTAAGCCAGTGGCGGAGGCGTAAATCACACTGTGGGCCAATTAGAATGGCATGCTCTTGCAGGGGGAGATATGAATGTCAGTGGGTCAGACTACTCATATATTATGTTTATCAGTTTAATTCACATCAGAGCTTTTTCCTTAACCATTATACCACCCAGTGAATCTATGGAGTAGGGGGTGGTCCCACTAGAGTTCAAACATAGTCTCTACATAGCAAAGGGACTCATTCAGACCCACTAATTTTTAAGTTTCATGAGATTTATGTGTGTGAATTAAACTGCTTCTGTGAATTCTTTTTAACTCTCTTTCTGACACTGGAAATCGATATATCCATATTGAAGATTCAAATTACATTGAATTTGGTACCTTCCAGTATCATCCTGACTCAAGGGACAAGACCTGACTGTGCAGGAGTCAAAAGGATATCCCTTTGATGGGTTTCAGCTTTGGTTCCTTAATTGCTCTGTCCCGTGTTGTTGAAATTACCCTGCGAATTGTAAAAATCTATCCAAAGATGTAGATCAGTGGCAGTGAGTTGTTGTTCTTAAACTTTGATCCACACTGTGTCTCATTAAGTCTATTCTGGAATAGATTCCCCCTTTCATAAGTATTTAGCTGGAAATTTCTGACTTCAGAGTATCATAATAGGTTGAACAAATAAAGCCTCCTAGCGCTGAATTTTGGTGTGTTATGGTTACTTAATAACTTACTGACAGTTTAAAGCAAGTGTTGAGGTAAATTGGACATCATGCACTAATTTCATTACGCCGTGTAATAGACTTAACCAGTGTAAATCATGGGTGCTTAATGCATTTTTATCTTGGGATTTACATAATTGACACATAAATATGCATGAGGTTAACTGAAAATGGCAAAAGGAGGTGGGCAAAATGTTCATGAGTGTTCAAATAAGGCATTTGCAAGGAGGGCACCTGAGTACTGCATCTCCTGGGTGGTGGCCACACTAGACATGTCTGGAAACAGACAGGGCAGCAGCTGTCACTGACGCAGGGATTCACTGAAGCTTTGGCTTGTGGCTGGATTCACTGGAATACACTACTTATTCTTCCTTTTACATATAATACAATCTCAGAGCATCTGCAGGCCAATGGATAGACTTGCGACTGGTCTCCTGACAGGCCACGACACAGGCCTCAGGATTCTAACCACAACAAATGATGTTTGCAGAGATTAGGGGTTGGGGGGAGGAAAAGAGAGGCACTAATAGAGTCATTTCTCCTAGGAGGGTCCAGGAAAGAATTTTATAATTAATCTTCTTTGTGCACTTTAAAAATGTGTCCTTTTTTAATTCGATTTTTAATCCCCAAACTTCCATAATTCTCTTTAATCCTCTGTGCACTGCCTCCAGTGAATGAAGCTGGCAGAAAAATTCCTCTCATTTTCAGCTTCTTGTTATTCCTGCTTACCAGTGCCTGCTGTAAAATTTGCAGGAGGAGAAGAAAGAGGAGGGAAGGGGAGAGGAGGGAGGGAAGGGAAGATGGCTTGGTTAAAAGTTCATCTTTTGTTTTTTTCCTTTCAGTTTTACTGAGCTGTAATTGCCATACCACACTGCGTATGTTTAAGGTGTAGAGCATAATGACTTAACATATATATATATATATTTCAAAATGATATCACCGAGTTTATTTAACATCCAGCTCCTCATATAGTTACCAAAAAAAGTTTTCCTTTGTGATGAAAACTTTCAGGATTTATACTCTTAACAACTTTCAAGTGTAACAGCCAATAGTGTTCACTGTTCTCACCACACTGTACATTACATTCCTAGTACTAAGTGATCTGATGATTGGAAACTGTACATTTTGACCACCTTCCTTCCAGTTCCCTTTATCACCCCCTGCCTCTGGTAACAACAAATGTGATCTCTTTTTCTGTGAGTTTATTTTTTTAATTCCACATTTGAGAGAGATGAGCGAGATCATACAACATTCATCTTTCTCTGACTTATCACCCTTAGCACAATTCCTTCAAGTTTCATCCATGTTGCTACAAATGGCCAGGATTGCCTTATTTTTATGGCTGAATAGTATTTCATGTGTGTGTGTGTGTGTGTGTGTGTGTGTGTGTGTGTGTGTGTGTTTGTAAAACAAATTCTTCATTCATCCATTGATAGACATTTCTATTGCTTCCATGGCTTGGCTATTATGAGTAGTGTGACAATGAATAAGGGCTTAAAATATCTTTTTGAGTTTGTGATTTCATTTCCTTTGGATAAATACCCAGAAATAGAATTATTGGATCATATGATAGTTTTATTTTCTATGTTTTGAGAAATGTGAGGTCTATCTTTTATGTCTGAAAGATTTTATATCTAAGGTGTATTTTATCAAGTGACTGCACTGTACATGGATTGGAATGAACTTCTCTACAAAGGATGGAGTATTAACTTCCAGAAAGTTTAACTTGACAGGTTAGTAACTCTTCTGTGTACTAGCTTGGGTTTTTAGAATACCATGACACTCTTTTATATCTCCTTTCCATTAGTAATTAGCTAACTTCCCAGAAAATGGAGAAGGCAATGGCACCCCACTCCAGTACTCTTTCCTGGAGAATCCCATGGATGGAGGAGCCTGGTAGGCTGCAGACCATGGGGTCGCTAAGAGTTGGACATGACTGAGCGACTTCACTTTCCCAGAAAAAGTGTTGCTTATGTTTGAACCTCCCTAATTTCTGCCTCAAGGATATTGTGGATATTACTTCACTTCAGTTACTTTTTTTTAAAAGGAATGATTTCTGATCTGTGGCTTAGGGTGATTTTCTAAGGGAAGTCATTCTGAAAGAATCAGGCCATTTATGAAAGGGATACTAAGGAGAAATGTAAACTGAGCTGATAACAGTATAAGCATTTGAAGTTAACACAAGAATTGTGTCTGGCTCTTGTGCACCCAGAGTAAGTGCCAGAAGCAGCAGTTGCTGTTACTTCAAGGACAATCGTTTTCCACCACACTGCAATTTTGGAAACATTAGATACAGATGTAAGATGTGAACATCCTAAAATTGCAGGCAATACAGAGAGCGAAAGAATCAAAAGAGTGCAAAGTTCTCTGGCTCTTTAGATCAATTTTCATGCAATATAGGAAACCCTTCAAGTCACTTAGAATTGTGCTAAATCTGCTCAAGACTTTGCCAGGACTCCATGGAGGAGTGTGTGAAATGATCCATTGTATTCTGCCTGCTTAATACATAGATTCTGAAAAAAATACTGAAATTTCCCCTTTAAAGAGTTCCTTGAAATCACTACAGACTAAAGAATACTGTAGTCTGAGCCGGGAAGTCTAAGGCAGAGGCTTGACAATTACTTTCAAACACATTAATATACACAAGATTATTCACCAGCTAATGACAGGCTATACTTTATCTTAATGGAGACTTAAATAAGAGGAAAACTACTGGAGCTGAAACATGACAGCTGTAGATTAAATTCAAGGCAGTGTTTCTTGACATCAAAATGTTTTTCCTGAGAAAGGTTTATGTGGTTTCTAATCTAGAGGCTTCTGAGATGGGTAAGGACGATCCTACCTATGAAGCCAAGAGAAGCCTTTAAGACACACCCTGTTTTTATGATGCTGTGAATTTTCACCATAAAGCCAATAAAACCAGATATACGTTTGCTGACAAGGCATGCACTAGACTCCTTTATAAAGAGTTATATGTATTGGATCACTCAACTCAGTTGGGTGCGAACAGGAAACAACTTAATTCTGTTTTCAAACAACCTCTTGCAAGCAAACTGAATTGTAGAGTGGAAGTTGGGGACTACAAAGGACAATTTGTTTGCTTAATGAGAGGAGATGCACAAGGCAACATAACCTTTCCTAATCAGGCGATAGACTACATCACACTCCCAAAAACCTGTAAAGCTTGTGGTTCACACTCTAGCTGTGCTGTTGACTTGGGTGTTTTTCTGAGACAGTTTTCTTATGTACAAGATGCATACAGTGATGAAACCAATACCGTATCAGGAGTCCCCAACCTCCAGGATCTAATGCCTGATGATCTGAGGTGGAGCTGATGTAATAACAATAGAACTAAAGTGCACAGTAAATGTAGGGTGCTTGGCTCATCTGGAAACCATCACCCCACCCGGGTCCGTGGAAAAATTGTCTTCCACAAAAACAGTCCCTGGTGCCCAAAAGGTTGGGGACTGCTGCATAGGTTGTTTTGAGAAGTAAATAACATAATGGCTACAAGGTCTTGTGACATTCTAATAAATGTTGTTGCTGCTGCTGCTGCTGCTGTTAAGTCGCTTCAGTCGTATCCGACTCTGTGTGACCTCATAGATGGCAGCCCACCAGGGTCCCTCATCCCTGGGATTCTCCAGGCAAGAACACTGGAGTGGGTTGCCATTTCCTTTTCCAATGTATGAAAATGAGAAGTGAAAGTGAAGTTGCTCAGTCGTGTCTGACCTTCAGCGACCCCGTGGACTGCAGCCTTCCAGGCTCCTCTGTCCATGGGATTTTCCAGGCAAGCGTACTGGAGTGGGGTGCCATTGCCTTCTCCGATAACAAATGTTAGCCATTACTAGTATCCTTGTGTGAATGAATATATACCAAAATGCAAGTCTCACGACAAATGTTTGGAATGAATTGCCATAGTCATGAGCACGAGTAGGAAAGGCAGAGCATTGGTCTTCAAGCTGAGACGCAGGAGGAGAGCCCCTCCTCACTGCAAGGTCCCTGTGAAGTCAGGCCCTCACCTGTCAAGGTGAAGCTCCAAGAGCTGAGACGAAAACAGACACCTTTGGAGTGTAAATCAGTTCTCATTACAGTTAGGGCCTTCACAACAAATGATGATGATATGGAAACTGTTTAGAAGAAAAGACTGTGGATTCAGGTGAAGCCTAAAGTTTTCCTCTCCAGAACCTCGAGAAAATCAGTTTTCTGCTCCAGGTTTTGGTTTTGTCATCTCCACACTGATACCTTCGTAAGAGAACAGTCCTTCTTTTTTTGTGCTTTAGATCTTACCAAGTTGAAGGTTCATTATTTTCTGTGATCTTTACTGCAGTGGTTACAAGACCTCAGGGAGTAAAGAGCTGAGAACAGGCAGAGAGATGCCTCTGTGGGTCTCCCCAGATGGATCAGCTCTCCTGTCTCCTGGCAGTGGGGCCTTGGTGCTTAGAGACCAGACCTGGGCAAATGCAGGATGCAAGGCTTGTTCCACACCCCAGAAGGTAGATGAAAAGAGCCAGGAACAGACCACGAAATAGCCTGGTAACTTTTGGACTGTCTAAGCCATGATTGGTTTAAAGCCTTTTCCATCATGTCCCAACAAAAGTCCTATTGGCCCAGGAGATTTTATGAAGTCACAGAGGAGGCTGACTGGACGATCCTGTGGAAGCAGAAAAGGAATAGGCCCCTGGCTTCATCGGATCGGGTAACAGGGCCCCGGGTGGCCACATCCTGGGCCGGTAAGCCAAATTCTACTTGTACCTAGGAGAAATAGCATAGATGAGGGCCCTCAAGCTAGTGAGCTCATGCTGTATAATTAAACTGAAATATGAATGTGGCAGGTAAATGTTAATATGATTGAGGGAAGAGAGGGCATAGATGAAGGTTTTTGAGCATTTCTGAAATATAAAAAAGAGAAAATGAAAATCGCTCCGTCGTGTCTGACTCTTTGTAACCTCATTAACTAGCCTGCCAGGCTCCTCTGTTCATGGAATTCTCCAGGCAAGAATACTGGGGTAGGTAGCCATTCTCTTCTCCAGGGTATCTTCCCAACCCAAGGTTTGAACTGGGGTCTTTGAACTGGATTTTTTACTAGCTGAGCTACCAAGGAAGCCCTATAAAAAACAGAGAGTTGATATAGTTGTGGTAATTCTGTTCATTTTCCAGTCAGATCTATTTGGTACACTTCCAGCAGGAGAAGAGATCTCAACAACAAAGCTGCTGAGCAAGAGAAAGTAACCTGGCAGTTATTCTATCTCATTTACCTATCCATCCAGCAAAGATTTATTAAGTGCTCAGTCAAGTGTCAGGGAATAAACTCGTTTCTTTCTGTCAAGGTTGTACAGACAAAGGAGAACATGTTAAAGATCCACAAACCAGACAAAGCAGCCCAGTCCCTTCCCTTGAACAGAATCTGAGCACATGCTCTAGAGGCTGGAAGCAGGAGAAAATGCTCTTCTGGAAGGGCACGTTTCTTTTCACTGAGTGAAATGCTTTTCACAAGTGGATGATAGCAATTGGATAAATTAACTCCACATTGGTATTCAAAGAGAATTACGTTACTGGTAATAACTGAGTGTCTTCAAAGGGATAAAGATGCCTCCAGGAGGATCCTACTGCATCTTAGAAGGTTTCCTTTATCTACGTGAAGAGCGTGAACTCCAATGTATTTTCTAAATGGGAAAACTGAACACAGTTATTTCTCCAAAGATTTCAAGTCAAATGCTTTAGTTAGCACTGGGAAAACCAGGTTAGAAAATGCAGTGTCAAGTATGATGAAATTTGATAAAGACCAAAGTTCTTAGTTAATTCATTTTGATAACTAGAATAACCCCAACTACACAGCTGGACTTTTTATTATTCTTCTGTCTCTACAGATTTTTGGTGAGAGATTCATATTTGTGTGTGTGTGTGTGTGTGTGTGTGTGTGTGTGTGTATAGCATTCACTTTCAAAACTGATGTTTCTGAAAATGACTCCAATGCTAGTGTATGTCATAGAAATGGAGCAGAATTTAGATATTTTCCTATAGGCTATAAAACAAATTTTAATTTACAGGTTAAGTAAGTCATGGCTAGCTCTTGGGTAGGGCTCTTGGGCATGTGCATTGTAGATAGATTGGAAAGATGTTAACATTTACTGTAAGGTACTTTGTTTTCAATTTTAGGGGTAAAATTATAGTATGTACCAAGGATATGCTATAGTATATAACACAGAGTGAAGATAATGCAAGTTCTTTAACTCAGCATTGGCCAATAGAAATATAATTGAAGTTACAGGAGTAATTTTAAAGTTGCTTGTAGCCACATTAAAAAAAAAAAAGACATAGCTATAAGTATCGGGTTGTCCAAAAAGTTTATTCAGGTTTTCGGTAAGATGTTACAGGAAAATCTTAATGAACATTTTGGCCAATCCAATAATTTTAATGATGTCTTTTATTTGCTAAATACATCTAATATATTATCATTTCCCCATGTCATCAATATCAACATTATGAATGAGATATTTTACATTCTTTCTTTATAGTGTCTTCAAAATATGGAGTGCATTTTACGCTTACAGCACTTCTGGACCCAGACTGGCCACATTTCAAGGGCTCAGTAGGCACAGATGGTTGGTGGCCACCATGCTAGACAGGGCATCTCTAACTGATTTATTGGTGCAACCACAGAAGCCATAAAGCTGGGATTTGTCTAATACCGGTCAATTGCAATTGCTGTTCTAAAAGCTTCTGTTGACAGCATCGGCTCTCCCCAGTGCTATATTGTAGTTGGGATGCTGGTGCAGCCCAGAAGCTCTGGTATAAGCGTATTTGGTGGGATGAATGCCCAGAGCTCTTTGACCTCGACCATGAAAGCTGATGGTCACACACAAAGCATGAATGATCTCAATGCCCCCATTGTGTGGGAGGGATGGAGGTCAAGTCAGAGGGGGCATGTGGACACCAGGGAACAGAGCAGTTCTGAGTGGTTCATGGGGTTGTTTTCTATACTTCCCTCCCAGTCAGTTTAGCATTAATACTTGAGTTTTTCTCTCTCTTTTTTCTTTGCCATTCCAAGTGTTGTTTCAGGTCTTTCTCTTTGGTTTAATCGCATTTCTGTAGGGATTTTCTCTAGCTGGTTGCTCCAGACACTGAAGCACTCTATGCAAAGGCATTGTCAGCTGGGAGAGCATTTTCCTCCACTCTCCCCAAACAACAGAGTCGAAGTTCTTGGCTCTGCTGATCCTCCATGATCTCTACCCCAGTCCACATCTCTCCCTCCAGTCTCATGGCTACACATCCAAATAGTTGTTTGTTTCTGTTGTTGTTGCTTTCATCACTTGCTGGATATTCTAGAGACATTTTAAACCTAATATAAGCATGAACTCATTGTTACCTCCTCAAGGTGCTCCTTCCTATGTCCCCACCTCACTAAGTGGCAGCCGCCTCCATCTAGGCTCAAGCCAAGGACCTGGTCTCCACACCCTCTTCTTCCCCTGACTCTTCATATCCCATCAGTTCCCACGTCCTGGTTTCACATCTCTGCACTCTGTCTTATGTCTCCCTTCCTCTTCATCCATGAGATCACGCTTGCAGAGCAAGTGGTCATCTTTTGAATGACTTCTTACTAGAATCTCCTTACTGGGCTTCTGGTTTCCAGACTCACTTCCTCTAATCCATCAGTTTATTCCTGACAGAGCCACTGTTCTTAGACACAAACCCAATCATGTCACCTTTCTTCTCAAAATTCTTCTCTAGCTGCTTCCATCGCCTATGAAGAAAACTATGCCCTCTAGTGTGACATCTGGGTAAATGTTACCAATCAGGGTTGTTGGCCTCCTTAGTAATAGAAACTGATTAGAGGCCGGCCAGACAGGAAATCCAGGCAAGGCTTTGTTGGGCTCCTGCTGCAGTAAGAGTGAGAACAAGTAACAGGTGCCCTCGCTCTTCGCTCACTCTCTGAAGAGGGGGCAAGCTGGTGAGGGTAGGGGTGTGTCCAGGGGTCAGGCTGGAGGGGTGGCTGAGGTGGTTTGCCCACGTCTCAGAGCATGTGCAGGGGGCATGCGACGCACGCTGCTTT
Organism: Madoqua kirkii; assembly: GCA_006408675.1. NCBI lineage: Eukaryota > Metazoa > Chordata > Mammalia > Artiodactyla > Bovidae > Madoqua > Madoqua kirkii. The sequence continues at coordinate 93,369 of SJYC01112614.1, read as the reverse complement.
TCTCTCAGCTCTTCGTGTACACCTGTGGCTGATTCATGTCAATGTATGGCAAAACCAATACAGTATTGTAAAGTAGAATAAAGTATTTTAAAAAAATGTTTTCATCCTCATTTTAAAGCAGAGCAGCTGAGACTTGAGATAGTCAAGTAACTTTCTCAAGATCATCATAGTCATCATGAGGATAGAGCCAGGACCTGATCCCACATTTCTTTACACTATACCAAATGCCTCCCAAATCTGTGATGTGGTTGGTGGTATTGTATGATATAAAGGTGATCCAGTAAAGAATGAGGCAGATTATGGTAGGTTCTGGGCTCCAGTTGGGCAAAAGATAGTCTAGGAGCTGTGGAGAAGTCTCAAATGCTCTCCATGTATGGTCAGTTTCCACAGTATCAGAGAAAATGCTGTGAATGTCCTCCTATTAGGTTGGTCTGATGTATGGGACTTCCTTCACAGAGCATAGGTGGGTTGCTTTGCATTAGTTTTAGATTCAGTTTGGACTTCACTGCAACTCTTGAACCTGAACCTCAGGGCTCCCAAGGGGTAGTGAGTTTTGTTTGTGAAATATTTGTGTTCCTTTGCTCTTCTCTCAGGAGACCTACCTCTATTAAATGAATGAACCAACAACAGCAATACAGCCAACTACTCTGACATGAGTTCATTTGCTCTAAGAAAACATGTATCAGGATTGCTGTAAAGTTTATTTTGCTTTACAGCTTAATGTTTTCATGAAGAGAGTCTTGATGGACTAATGAGCCTCTTTGATGAACCCAATGAGATCATCAGACAAGGCTCATCTCAGGTTTACAAGCTGTGGTCCAGGAACAGCTAGGAGTCTATGGATCTTCAAAGGTTTCCATTCAAATATTTTCCAAGCAGTATTGAGTTATACATAAAATGGCTAAAATGCCTTATTCATCATGACTTATTTCAGGTATACAAAAACACACAAAGAAAATAGATCTGCAGACCTATATATGTGTCACCCAGATTAAGAAATGAAACATTGCTGATAGAGTATCATTCCCCTTCTTACTTTCCCAGAGTTGATATCCATTCTGAATTTGAGATTTACCATTTTATATCTTTATGTATATTTTTACTACCAACATTTGTCATGAAAAGTCAGTGGTATTGTATGTATATTTCAGTGCGTCCCAGAAACAGTGCCTAAGTGTATGAGCCTTCTGCAACTTGTTCTCTGAACTCAACAGGGCATGTGTGTGTCACCAACACGGATGTGTATAACTGCAGGTCATTCATTTTCCCTCCTGAAGGAATTGCTAGAGCACAGCAGTGCGTGAATATACCACAAGTCTTATATCCTTCTCTTGTGGGTGGATATAGCCCTCTCTCACCTCTTTCAGTCACTGCAAGCAATATTGCCAAGTCCACTCTTATAGACATCCCCTTGAACTCATGGGGAAAGTTTCCACAGTGTCTACACTGGGAGCAAAATACCTGGGCTGGGAGGTATGAACATCCTAACATTTACTAGATTGTTCTGCAAAGACAGTGACCATCAGAACATTTTATTTCCCCATGTTATGACTCTCTCTTCACCGCATTCTGTGGTAGAGACGGCATAAATGTTTTTGTCTATATATACAGGATTTATTGTACTCATTGCATTGTGTCCAGAGGATGAAAGTAAGAGTGGTATTTGATTACTTTCCACCAAAACCTCCATCTGCTGTCATTCTGCTCTAACATGTACTTTCTCTTTTTAAAAATTTTATTTATTTAAGTATAGCTGGTTTACAGTGTTGTATTAGAGTCAGGTGTATAGCACAGTGCCTCAATTATATATATATATATATATACACATACATATATATATATATGTATGTATGTATGTATGTATATCCTTTTCTCCTATAAAGTGAAAGTGAAGTCATTCATTCATATCTGACTCTTTGTGATCCCATGGACTGTCCATGGGATTTCCCAGGCAAGAGTACCAGAGTGAGTGGGTTGATATTTCCTTCTCCAGAGTATCTTCCCAACCACAAATTCTCCTATAGGTTATTACAAAATATTGAATAGAGTTCCCTGTGCTATACAGTAGGTCCTTGTTGACTATTTTATATATAGTAGTGTGTATATGTTAATCCCATCCTCCTGATTTATCCCTCCCCTGTTGTGGTCCTTTAATGGTCTGGAACCTGGCGGTCCAGAGTCGACAATAAGAAAGTGAAAGAGAGAAAGAGAGAGAGAGAAATAAAGAAAGAAAGACACAGGGACCCAGGCTCTGATGGTGCAAGGATGCTTTATTGGCAGAAATGCAGGCTTATATATCTTTAGTAAGATGATTACTCAGCTATTACACAGGATGAAATTTTATCAATAGCCACAATATGGATAGTCTAATACATACAAGGTCACTGATGCTGAAAAGAGTCACTGCATGTCTCATCCTATGACCTCAGTCCTGAGAACTGCGTGCAGCTCTACTTGTTTTCGGAATAGGCACTGATAAGGAACAGAGAATTCTTGAGAAATAGAAAACAGCATGCAGAAATCCTCCTGTTAAATGTTCCCTAACACTCCCCTTCCTGTTTTCCCTTTGATAACCATAAGTTTACTTTCTATGTCTCTGAGTCTTTTTCTGTTTTGTACATAAGTTCATTTATATTTTTTCCCCTAGATTCCACATATAAGTTATATTATATGATATTTATCATCTTCTTTCTGGTTTATTTCACTTGGTATGATAATGCCTAGGTCTATCCATGTTGCTGCAAATGGCATCTCATTCTTTTTTATATCTGAGTAATGTGAGAGTTGGACTGTGAAGAAAGCTGAATGCCAAAGAATTGATGCTTTTGAACTGTGGTGTTGGAGAAAACTCTTGAGAGTCCCTTGGACTGCAAGGAGATCCAACCAATCCATTCTGAAGGAGATCAGCCCTGGAATTCCTCTGGAAGGAATGATACTAAAGCTGAAGCGCGAGTACTTTGGCCACCTCATGCGAGGTGTTGACTCACTGGAAAAGACTTTGATGCTGGGAGGGATTGGGGGCAGGAGGAGAAGGGGATGATAGAGAATGAGATGGCTGGATGGCATCACTGACTCAATGGATGTGAGTCTGGGTGAACTCCGGGAGATGGTGATGGACAGGGAGGCCTGGCGTGCTGTGATTCATGGGGTCGCAAAGAGTTGGACATGACTGAGCGAATGAACTGAATTGAATATTCCATTGTATATAGGTACCACATCTTTACCCATTCATCAGTCGATGGACATGAAGGTTGTTTCCAACTTAAATGTACTTTTAAAGTCATCCTTCCAATATCCCAGCACCTTCCCTACTGTGCATTGCAGTATTTGTATGACCTTAACATGTGTCACTAATGTGTGTATGTGTGTTTGTATTTATAGCATTAATCAGCATTACCTGATCTGAGACTGCTTGATTTTACTGGGCTTTTTGATATGTGCTGCTTTGCTCTGTCCTTGACATAAGAGAAAACATATAGAAAAAGAAATTTTCTTTACATAAAATTCATGAAATGATAATTTCATGCTACTGCTACTAAAGCTAAGCCCACCTTCTTTAAGGCTGTCTAAGGAAGGAGAAAAGGCAGAGGAACCAGAGACCAAATTGCCAACATCAGCTGGATCATCAAAAAACCTAAAGACTTCCAGAAAAACATCTATTTCTGCTTTATTGATTATGCCAAAGCCTTTGATTGTGTAGATCACAATTAACTATGGAAAATTCTGAAAGAGATGAGAATACCAGACCACCTGACCTGTCTCTTGAGAAACCTGTGTGCAGGTCAGGAAGCAACAGTTAGAACTAGACATGGAACAACAGACTGGCTCCAAATAGGAAAAGGAGTATGTCAAGGCTGTATATTGTCACCCTGCTTATTTAACTTATACGCAGAGTACATCATGAGAAATGCTGGGCTGGAAGAAGCACAAGCTGGAATCAAGATTGCTGGGAGAAATATCAATAACCTCAGATATGCAGATGATATCACCCTTATGGCAGAAAGTAAGAACAAAGAGCCTCTTGATGAAAGTGAAAGAGGAGAGTGAAAAACTTGGCTTAAAGCTCAACATTCAGAAAATGAAGATCATGGCATCTGGTCCCATCACTTCATGGCAAATAGATGGGGAAACAGTGTCAGACTTTATTTTGGGGGGCTCCAAAATCACTGCAGATGGTGATATCAAGATTGCTGGGAGAAATATCAATAACCTCAGATATGCAGATGATATCACCCTTATGGCAGAAAGTAAGAACAAAGAGCCTCTTGATGAAAGTGAAAGAGGAGAGTGAAAAACTTGGCTTAAAGCTCAACATTCAGAAAATGAAGATCATGGCATCTGGTCCCATCACTTCATGGCAAATAGATGGGGAAACAGTGTCAGACTTTATTTGGGGGGGCTCCAAAATCACTGCAGATGGTGACTGCAGCCATGAAATTAAGACGCTTGCTCCTTGGGAGGAAAGTTATTATCACCCTAGACAGCTTATTAAAAAGCAGAGACATTACTTTGCCAACAAAGGTCCGTCTAGTCAAGGCTATGGTTTTTCTAGTAGTCATGTATGAGTTGGACTATAAGGAAAGCTGAGCACTGAAGAATTGATGCTTTTGAACTGTGGTGTTGGAGAAGACTCTTGAGAGTCCCTTGGACTACAAGGAGATCCAACCAAGCCATCCTAAAGATCAGTCCTGAGTGTTCATTGGAAGGATTGATGCTGAAGCTGAAACTCCAATACCATGACCACCTGATGCGAAGAGCTGACTCATTTGAAAAGACCCTGATGCTGGGAACGATCGAAGGCAGGAGAAGGGGATAACAGAGGATGAGATAGTTGAATGGCATTACAGACTCAATGGACATGAGTTTGAGTGAACTCTGGGAGTTGGTGATGGACAGGGAGGCCTGGTATGCTGCTGTCCATGGGGTCACAAAGAGTCAGAGATGACTGAGTGACTGAACTGAACTGAAGGAAGGAGAATCTCCATATGGAAAAAGATAGCAGCTAATACTCCAAACTTTTGTTCCTTTTCCTGGCGATCCAGCTTCCCTGAGAGAACCACTCAAGATTTATTGCCACCAAAACTAGGCTGGCCTCAGAGGCACTATTACTAGTTCTAATTCTTGGGGGACTTCTATGAGAACTTGTATTTTACATGTCTACCCAATCTTCAAAAGACAAAGAGAAGGAGAGGACTGTACACCATTAGATGATCACATCATAGCTGAGCACTGGCCCACAGTTGTACCATCCACCTTGTTTCTTTCAGGCTAGAGGAAAGAGCAGAGATTTACTTAGTAACAAATGATGTGGTTCTGCCAAATGCAGGCTTAGGTATTGCCCTGCATTATTAAAGGCTTTGCAGAGGTTTGAATAGGGAAAAAATGAGAGGTGAATTGACTTTTACACCCCACACATGGTAATACAGCGTGCAAGACTCAAAAGAAACTGCCATGTGGAAATCAGAAACATATTCACTCTGCATTTAGTCTTAGTCCCCCAGAAACATCATCATTAGGGTCAATCAATGATGTTAATTTGAATTTTATTGACTTTATATTTATACATGTGTATTTAAGTTATAAATTCGACTTTATAGTAATGGAAGAACTCTAAGCATAAAGAAATTATATTTTTTTAATAGTCACGCACATTTAACTAACTAAAATTGTTTTGTCTTTGAAAGGGGTCCACACATTTCTGAAGTGAAATCAAACCTCTTGGTATAGCTAAGACTCAAATGGAACATTTTCCTGTGAGTTTCTCATCTCTCTCAGGAGGAGTAATTCACTCATGTTCAGTCCCCGTGAATGCTCCTGCTTGTCCCTTTCCTTGGAAGAAGCTTTCCTTCTTCCTTACCTGCAGTTCCTGCAAAGCTGCTGGAAGCTCTCAAAATCAACACTCTAGAGCTTAAAGTCAAGAGAAAGACATAACTTTCTTGCCCCATCTCTCTGAGATCACTTCCGGTTTGTTACTTCCTGTGTCAATCAGGTCCAGCCATGTGTTTCAAGCCCCAGATCATCTAAGATAGGAAATTTGGTTACCCAGGTGGTAGAAGAGCTAAGCAGCTGAACAGGGGATGGTGACATGACAGCAGGAAGCCACTATTCCCCATCCACCCCCCTATAAGGCTGCGGGGACAGGCGAGGAGGTAAGTTTACTTCAGCCTGAGCCATCTGTCAGGAGTCAGAGTCCCAGCAGGGGCTGCCTGGTAAGAACCAAGTTCATGGAAGGAGAGACAGTGAAGGAGAGACAGCCCTGATAGAAGGGGGCTGTCTTCCCTCATAACTCCCTACTGACAAAGACAACCAGAGAGTCTGGGAATGTACTTCCTGTGACACAGAACAAGGGAAGGGAGGAAAACAGGCGTATGAAGACGTGACTCCTGAGTTGTGGGTTTTTTTGTACAACAGCCCTCCACTTCTTTCAGATAACTGATACTGGGAATGACCATTATGGGTGACTCCCCCTTCAACACACTGGTATGGCCTCACTGTATGTCAGGAAGGGCCAACAGGATTCATATTTTGTACCAGTGTGATTGGTTGCTGTGGCTGCCTGGGTACCCTTGTTGTGCTCCTGTGATTCTATCTGTGCATGTACAGTTGGGGAAAGAGTAGTGAGTTGATCAGTAATGTCTGTCCAGAGCACAGAAGGGGAACATCAGCTCTCATGTTTGGTATTCAGTTCAGTTCATTTCAGTTGCTCAGTCGTGTCCGACTCTTTGCGACCCCATGAACCGCAGCACACTAGGCCTTCCTGTTCATCACCATTTCTTGGAGTTCACTCAGACTCATATCTGAGCCCATAATGCCATCCAGCCATCTCATCCTCGGTCGTCCCCTTCTCCTCTTGCCCCCAATCCCTCCTAGCATCAGTCTTTTCCAATAAGTCAACTCTTTGCATGAGGTGGCCAAAGTACTGGAGCTTCAGCCTTAGCATCCTTCCTTCCAAAGAAATCCCAGGGCTGATCTCCTTCAGAATGGACTGATTGGATCTCCTTACAGTCCAAGGGCTTCTCAAGAGTCTTCTCCAACACCACAGTTCAAAAGCATCAGTTCTTCAGCGCTCGGCCTTCTTCACAGTCCAACTCTCACATCCATACATGACCACTGGAAAAACCATTGCCTTGACTAGACAGACCTTTGTTGGCAAAGTAATGTCTCTGCTTTTGAATATACTATCTAGGTTGGTTATAACTTTTCTTCCGAGAACTAAGCGTCTTCTAATTTCATGGCTGTAGTCACCATCTGCAGTGATTTTGGAGCCCCCCCAAAATAAAGTCTGACACTGTTTCCACTGTTTCCCCATCTATTTCCCATGAAGTGATGGGACCAGATGCCATGATCTTCGTTTTCTGAATGTTGAGCTTTAGGCCAAATTTTTCACTCTCCTCTTTCACTTTCATCAAGAGGCTTTTTAGGTCCTCTTCACTCTTTGCCACAAGTGTGGTGTCATCTGCATATCTGAGGTTATTGATATTTCTCCCAGCAATCTTGATTCCAGCTGTGTTTCTTCCAGTCCAGCGTTTCTCATGATGTACTCTGCATATAAGTTAAATAAGCAGGGTGACAATATACAGCCTTGACGTACTCCTTTTCCTATTTAGAACCAGTCTGTTGTTCCATGTCCAGTTCTAACTGTTGCTTCCTGACCTGAATACAAATTTCTCAAGAGGCAGGTTAAGTGGTCTGATATTCCCATCTCTTTCAGAATTATCCACAATTTATTGTGATCCACACAGTCAGAGGCTTTGGCATAGTCAATAAATCAGAAGTAGGTGTTTTTCTGGAACTCTCTTGCTTTTTCCATGATCCAACAGATGTCGGCAATTTGATCTCCGGTTCCTCTGTCTTTTCTAAATTCAGTTTGAACATCTGGAAGTTCTCAGTTCATGTACTGTTGAAGCCTGGCTTGGAGAATTTTGAGCATTACTTTGCTATTAACTGTTGCTTCCTGACCTGAATACAAATTTCTCAAGAGGCAGGTTAAGTGGTCTGATATTCCCATCTCTTTCAGAATTATCCACAATTTATTGTGATCCACACAGTCAGAGGCTTTGGCATAGTCAATAAAGCAGAAGTAGGTGTTTTTCTGGAACTCTCTTGCTTTTTCCATGATCCAGCAGATGTTGGCAATTTGATTTCTGGTTCCTCTGCCTTTTCTAAAACCAGCTTGAACATCAGGGAGTTCACGGTTCACATATTGCTGAAGCCTGGCTTGGAGAATTTTGAGCCTTACTTTACTAGCATGTGAGATGAGTGCAATTGTGTGGTAGTTTGAGCATTCTTTGGCATTGCCTTTCTTTGGGATTGGAATGAAAATGGACCTTTTTCAGTCCTGTGGCCACTGCTGAGCTTTCCAAACTTGCTGGCTTATTGAGTGTAGCACTTTTGCAGCATCATCTTTCAGGATTTGAAACAGCTCCACTGGAATTCCATCACCTCCACTAGCTTTGTTCATAGTGATGCTTTCTAAGGCCCACTTGACTTCACATTCCAAGATATCTGGCTCTAGATTAGTGATCACATCTATCCTCTGGTTCCATCCTAAAAATCATTCAGAAGACAACATACAAAAGTTAACATCGATATATAACAGATTTGAATCCTAGTCTATCTACAAGGGTGGAGAAGAAAATGGAAACCCACTCCAGTATTCATACCTGGAGAATCACACGGACAAAGAAGCCTGGTGGGCTGCAGTCAATGCAGTCACACAGAGTCGGACACAACTGAAGTGACTTAGCATACATGCACAAGGGTAGGTGTGTAAGAGTGTCCATTGCTTTATTTTCTTAAATTGAATTAATGTGAGTCTTTATCCCTATAGATGAGCAGAGATTACTCTTGTCCTTATTTTCTCATGGTACCTGGAAAATAGGAGACCTGTCTTCTTCAGTTCATCATGGTCGCCACTGACAGCTCACTGTCCAGCCTACATGAGACAAGTTGGGTAGCTCTCTGCTTCCCTGCCTTGTATGGGGCCTAGAGTCTTTGCCAGGGCCAGGAACCCTAGTGCCCAGGGTCCAGCATTCTCAGGAGCCCTTGCAGTCATCTTCTTCTTGGATCTTGCCTTCTCCCTGGGGCTCCACCAGAGACTGGGGTAAAGATCTTTACTGCTCATGGAACCACCTGACCTCTATCCACATCCCAGGCTAGGGGAGTCTCTCTTCTCTACATTATTAACTCATTATTAACCAGGGGATTTTTATAGAAACTAACTCCTGTGACAAGCAATTTTTATTTTGGCCTGCTAAAACTGAATTCTGTTGTATCACTAACACTTTGCTGTTTATTACATTCAATAGGTATACTCAACACACCTCTAAAGTCTTCTCCAGCACCATGAATTTCATTTTCACTTTCCGTATCAGAATCAATCACTCAAGTTTTTTTGTTTTTTGCTGGTCTAATATTCACATTGTCTGAACAGAACTTATTTGAAGAACTATCATCTTCTGAGACATTAGTATATACATTGTTTGTATAATCAAAGTATCTGCATAAAATTCACTGAAAAATTCTTCTTTATTTAAAACTTCATGATGCATCATTTTTGAAAATTTTATGGTAATAAAATTGCATTTATAATGTACACAAGATTGGGACAAAAAACTAATGGAGCAAAATGTGAGTCATAATGGCAATCATAAGTTGTATAATAAATGATGAGTTTTAAGCTCTAACAACTTATAACAGTCATGTTAATTGTATCACTCTCTAAAGACACACGGATACCTCTCTGGTCAGTAATGTGTTAAGTCCAAGATGCTCAATAAAGGTGGTCCAAAAGGAAGACATTTGTCCCCAAGTGTCCCCCTTGGTCAGGGCAACAACCAAGATGCCAGCCAGATATTTTTACTTCAGTTTCACTGGCCGAGTTACTCTCTGTAGACTTCTCTAATGGGAACACACGCTATATCTGGTTTGGCTACGTATCTGTTTTCTGGCAGACTCTGGTGTATTAAGAGACAGCGTAAATGTACTACATTGCCTTCTCTTTGTCCCATTGTCTCACTGTTCTTCCCCTGGGAATCCTGGCAGCATCTTTTCAACAAGCTGAGTTTTAGGAAACTAGAAAGTGGGGTAGAACGTGCCCTGAAAGCTACTTCTTCTTTGGGCTTGGGTGGAAATCTTTCTGAAGTGAGAGGCATGGGGGCCCGCTGCCTTCCCAAAATAAAGGAAAGAAAAATGCAAGGATAAAAGAAATTAATTAAACATCTCTAAAACTAATCTACAGTATTTCCAAGAAGCACAGCCTGGGAGTAGGAGGGAGGGAGGAGGGGTTACAGCGAGGATGGCTGCCCCCCTGTAGAAAGTTCCATTCTTCCAAGCAGATACTCATCCTCCTACAATGGGCAGCAACTCTCCCAGGCATGGGGCTGTGCCTGCAAATAAATGAACAGAACTATCCCATGGAGCTTTGAACTAGGAAGTCAAGGAATTTCAATACCTCAGTCTCTACCTCTGAGCAGCATTTGAAATCCCTGAGTGTGTGACAAATCCAGTACCTAGGATATCACTAAGGTGTGATTCTTAACTGAGATTGCTCTGTGAAAAGCCCACAGTTGGCAATTACGAGGTCTTCCCATGAATGAGTATGAAATCAGTATAGTAATTTGTAGAGTAATTTTTAAAAGTGCTGATGTATTTGCACCTTGTTTCATTAACTAAAGCTTCCTGGGAGATGAGCTGGGGAGGAAAATGGAAATGTGTACTTTGAGGTTCCTGGCTGTGAGTGTGTCTCCTAGGAAACCACGTGTGATGGAGCACAGTAGACTCTCCAAAACGGGAGAGGAGGAGTGAGAAATGATGGCCAATATGCACAGGGAAAGTAAAAAATAAATCACTGACTGAGCCCCATGGTCTTTAATTCACAAAGTAAATACTCTATTTTTAATGAAATTTTTTGGGACTGCTGATAAATTTGAGGTGGGTAGAGGGCGGGAGAAGTAAAAATGGGTATATTGGCTAGACTGCAATGCAATCTAATATCATTAATATGAAAAAAATTAAGCAACGTACAAATGAAATAACAGCATCATCTCTACTTTGGCATCCCAGCATAAATGAAAAAAAAAAACAATCTTATTATCCTCTGAGAATAAAGATGATACTACTTACTCCCTATCAGCAAGTCATAGGCATTGGTTTGTTTTTACTAGTGGAGGCCACGTATGAAATGCATGAAATGCCCATGCTCCTCCATCTCCTTCCTTTCATGACCGAAGTATAGACCTTGATCCTAAATGGAAGTGTGCAGGCTAGGACCCTTGGGGACAAGAAGCCTATAAATTAACGCCTTATCCTCCACCCTCCTTGAGGATGGAAAGTGGAGTTGGCTACATTTTTAAGGTGATGGTGGAATATTGAAAAGGCATTTACATCAAACCCACTGGATATTTATGTCCCTCTAGTATAATTAATATTGAAGTATTAAGTACATTATGTCAGGAATTCCATTGCCTGATGAAGTTGTAATTTCTGTTTCTTCCCCATGCTGTGCATTACAACCCTAGGACGTATTTACTTTATAACCAGATATTTATACCTTTGGCCCCCCTTCACTCAATTTACCCTCCCATTCCGACCTCTGACAATTACCAATCTGTTTTCTGTATCTCTGAGCTTGATTTTTGTTTGCATGTTTGTTTTGTTTTGTTTTGTTTTGTTTTAGTTAGATTCCACATGTAAGGGATATCATATGGTATATTTCTTTCTCTATCTGACTTATTTCACTTAGCATAATGCCTTCAAGGTGCATCCATGTAATCACAAAAGGCAAGATTTCATTTGTTTTTTTTAAATGACTGAGTCATATTCCATTGTATGTATGTATGCATGCACACACACACACAGACACAACATTTTCTTTATCCATTTATCTATCCATTGATGGACATTTAGGTTGCTTCCATATTTTGGCAATGTATCTGGTGGCTCAGACGTAAAGAATCTGCTTGCAATGCGGGAGACCTGGGTTCAGTCCTTGAGTCAGGAAGATCCCCTGGAGAAGGAAATAGCAATCCACTCCAGTATTCTTACCTGGAAAATGCCAAGGATAGAGGAGCTTGGCAGGCTGCAGTCCATGGGATCACAAATAGTCAGACATGACTGAGAGACTAATACAGATACCCTATCTTAAGGTGACAGGAATATTTAAAAAACAGTTACATTAAATTCACTGGATATGTCTATGCCTTTAAAACAATTAATATCTAAATAGTAAGCATATTATGGGTAGCACTGAGTTGTCTAATGAGTACTGTAATTTGTTTTTCAGTTGAAATTCTTCTATGACATGCATTTTCTACAAAAACAATGATCCCTAAAAGAGTCCAGTTTCTCTGTAAGCAGGTACAGTTTAGTAAGTTTTAAGAACTTGGCTTTTGACTTCCTCGTGATGTTTATAGGTTATTAAAATCACCCTTATCAATGTTTTGTCATTTATGTGCTTTGATGTGTGAATTAGGTTTATTTTCAGTGATGTGTGTATATCATGTATTATAGTTCACTTATAATTACAAGTATGTGAGTGTTTGCATATCTCTGGGTCTGTATATGGGAAGTAAAATCATAGTGTAAACCAGTAATCATCTAAGAAACACTTTAACACTATGAGGTCTTACCTCAGATTTTAATGTTAAATATTCCTGGTTCTAGTGTTATAATTCCTCAAAGAAACAGAGGTGGGGAGGGTTTTTTCATTGTTTCTTCTTTTAAAGGGGGTTTCCTCTTGATTTTAGAACCCTTTGAGCATGTTTTATTTTTCATTCATTGTTTGCAAAGGAGAGTTCCTGGTTGAGGCCAGGGTCAACTCATGACCATGCGTTCTGATCAAATGTGTTGAAAAATGGAATAGTGTTTTCTGTAAAATGGATGAAAAGAATAACACAGTCATGACGTGTCAACTTCCTGGAGCTCATTAACCTGGAAATGGAAAAAAGACAGTTAAAATACTTTATTTTCTTTCCTTATCTGACTACATTTCATGGACTCTAGTATGATAAATAGGACATGTATACTCTTTAAGTGCCTAGTGAGGCTCAGTCTTCTCCAAGACCTTCTCCATAACATAGTACTTACTAGTAGAGAGTGTACCTATTAAGGGAATGAGGACAGCTAACGTTATTGAGAGGGTTCTCAAGAAATTAATGAAATTAAATGATCCTCAAACACCTTTAGATAGGAAGAATTTCAACCATTCACTCCTTTACAGATAAAGAAACTGAGGCACCAGAAACACTAAGCAACTGTTCCAAGATCACATAGTAAGGGAAGGAGTTAGGATCTGAACCCAGGCAATGTGGGCCCAGAGCCTACATCCTTAGCAAGTCTCTATGGCATCTCTGATCTGGAACTGGGGTATGGCTCCAGCATGTAGAGCCAATGGACTCCCACTGGAAACAGTGGACGCTCACTGGGGCTGGCTCTGGACCTTCTCATCCCCAGACAGGAGAGTCTGTCCTTCAGACTCTCATCTGCTTTCAGAGTCATAAGCTATTCACCAGCTGCAGGTGGCATGAGGAAAGGAAAATTTGTATCTTTTCCAAAAGTTAATATATCCTGGGGCTCTGAAATTATAATCCAAGCTATCTTTCAGTGAGCTGGCCTGTCTGGTATTTTGTTTATTTATTCATAATTTATACTTTGTGTATAAAAAAGGAGTTGAGGCAGCATAATACAGCCACATACACATACTTCTTAGATGAAAATAGAAAATTGCACACTTGAAAAGGAAATGAAGCAAATAGATGATATTTACTATAATTAAGCATTCCTGTCATTTGCCCCAACTAATCACATACAAAACACTTTTATTTTCAACCTATCAATCAACTTATTTGTACTTGGAAACTACCTTATGCCCAGCAAGTGCTAGGTGCTCTTTGTGTGATGCTGAAGATATGACTGTTGAAGAGATGGCTAGATGCTGACATTGAATCTCAGGGAAAGTCTGGTATATGTGAATGAAGAGATGAGAACAAGATCACACTTCATGCTATGCCATACTGTGTCAGAAATTGTGTCAGAAGGGGCTCTGAGAAGTGAAAAACCAGTTGCATGTGGAAGAATTCATCCCTATATTTCCAGGATTCCAGCAGGTATCATATATAGGTAATGGCCACCATAACAGTCCACAGCAGTGAGATGAATAAGGTGCTGATCAACTGTGTTGTGTCCTCTTGTGTTGAATTATATCATGTTGTAATGCTATTGGACCCATAGGTCTTCAAAGGGAGTACCTATCCTGACTACTTCCCACACTATGTAGCGATCTTTCCTTCCTATACCATTCTGTGAATCATCTAGCCACCACATCCAACATGGTAGAGATGACAAAGAGAAGAGTTAATATTTATCCTGCACTTTCCATGAGTCGGCTTTTAAGCGTTCTTCATGTAGAACTCAGGCTCCCCTGGTGGTTCGGTGGCAAAGAATCCACCTGTAATGCAGGATACACGGGTTTGATCCTTGGGTTGGGAAGATTCCCTGGAGAAAGAAATGGCAAACCACTCCAGTATTTTTGCCCATGGAAACCCATGGACAGAGGAGCCTGATGGGCTGTATATAGTCCATGGGATTACAAAAGAGGTGGCCACGACTTAGCAACTAAACAACAATGTAGAGCTCACTGAATCCTTACGCTAGCTTTATGAGGTAGGTCCTGTTACCAGTCCCTAGCTGAGATACAGAGATGTTTAGTCATTAGATTAAGGTCACAGGGTCAGCAGGCAGCAGATCTGTCAACCACTAAGCCTTCTGAGATGATGATTTCATTTCCAGATTGTATTGTTAGGCAAATGTTGTAAGATTTGTCTGAAACCTACCTTCATGTGCTGAGACCCAGTGATCTGGTTTTATCCTATCAGTACAGAATAAGTCTTCTCTTCTCTAAAAGAAAATGATCCCAAACCCTTGTCAGAGAGCCTAGTCTTTACTTCTCTGGAAGGCGAATACCCTTCCAGTTTTTTAGATAGTTTCTGCCTCTCAGGCAGCATAGTGAGAGATGGAGAGTCTGTCTTCTGGACCCAAGCAGTGTAAGTTCAAGTCCTCATTCTGTCAGTCAATAGTTTCATGACCTAGACATGATGATTAACCTCTCAGTGTCTCAATTTCCTCACCCAGTAGCAGTAAAATATAATTTTCGAAGATGTAACAATCTGTAAAATATCCTGGTCATAATGTCTAAATTGCTTGTACATGTAACACAGAGCCTAGCACAGAGCAAGTCAGTGCTGTTATTGCTGGGACTCACCGCACACACACCCTACCCCGACCCTGGGGACAGCGTCTTAAGAGCAGCACAGAGACCTGAACGTGCAGAGGAGGAGACACTGAACGTCTCAGTGACCTGTGTGTAGAACTCATTTTTTAAACTAGTGAGCATTAGTTAATTGTATATATTATCTCCACATGGGGAAGAGAAGGAACAGTGAGATCTAGGGGGGTTAATTAAGTGATTCTTCCAAAGTCACTCAATAAGTCAGTGGTAGAATTAGGCTTAGAATTGTAGTTTCCTGAGGTTTTTGTGCTTGTTTAGTAGTCCTCTGGAGAAGGCGATGGCACCCCACTCCAGTACTCTTGCCTGGAAAATCCCATGGATGGAGGAGCCTAGTAGGCTGCAGTCTATGGGGTCGCAAAGAGTCGGACATGACTGAGCGACTTTCCTTTCACTTTTCACTTTTATATATTGGAGAAGGAAATGGCAACCCACTCCAGTGTTCTTGCCTGGAGAATCCCAGGGATGGGGGAGCCTGGTGGGCTGCCATCTATGGGGTCGCACAGAGTCGGACACGACTGAAGCGTCTTAGCAGCAGCAGCAGCAGCCCTCTGTGGTTGTCACCCCCCTTGTGTATACTGTTTATGCTTCTTTCACTTGCCCTTATATGTATGTGTCTACTCTTTCGGTGTAAGCTTATATCTGTTCACAGTAACACCAGTCTCCAGGTCACACCAGAAATGAACCTTGAAGTTGCTTTGGATTCCTTTCCCTTCTCTGCCAGTAACACTGGCAGGCATCAGTTTCTCCAGGCATCAGTAAAACAAAGGAGCAGCATTAGATCATTTCAAAGGACCCTTCAGTTCTAAGAGTTTGTCCTTCCAGAGAGGCATCAGTAAAACAAAGGAGCAGCATTAGATCGTTTCAAAGGACCTTTCAGTTCTAAGAGTTTGTCCTTCCAGAGCTGGATAGTAGTTACAGCAGTAAAAATAGGTGTTAACCAGGAAGTGTTGAAATGGGGGGAAAGTGACCCAGGGGAAATGTAACAGGCTCCATTCTGAATACAGTGTGGACAAGTGGGGATTTATAGCCGAGGAGTTGGGGTTGGGTCGGTGGATAGAAAATTGCTAAGAGGAAACCTCAGAGGTAAGAGTGGATTCTGGCTAAAGTGACTTTTGATAGGATTCTTGCTGAAGGCAGGAATCGCCTGAGGAATCTGATCAGATACTGACATGTAAGATGTCTAGGATGGGGATTCTAAACTGCCTTGACAGGATTCTTGCTACAGCTGGGCAATGCAGGCCCAGTAAGGACACAAGGATGGACACTGAATGTGGAGGCCTGGAGGGTTTAGAGGAGCCTGACTAGTGAAGGAGAGAGTAGGTGTGGGTTTCCATGTCTTTGTCTCAACCCCGTGATTGCCATCTCCAGAATTTCTCGTAAAACCACATCCTTCTTTGCAGCATCCCATTCATCAGGCTTACCACCCAATCCCAGATTCAAGTGGAGTTTGAAGCAGTTTAGGTTTTTCTCATTACAAGGCTACTTCCCCCTTTGACCCAAGGCTTTAGAAATCATCCTCTGTCTTTCAGGCTCAAGATGGCCATGCCATCTATCAGAACAAATTCCCACATGGCAACCTAGCATGATAATACCCTTTTGAGTGACGCAAATTGTGCTGAGACAATTACCAAACATGATAAGGCCACCAACTGCAGATAGAAAAAGTGCTATAAAGACACATTTACTGCCAGACAGATGGTTTAGAGCAGAAACCCATCAAGGTTTTGTACTTTTCAATTTGGGCAGTGTAAATTGTGTGTGTGCCGAGCAAAGATAATTATTGGTACTATTTGAACCACCTAAATGCATCGTCGACTAAAAAGGAGCAAGAGAAATAAGAAGGAATCCTGTTGGGTTGTTAGACTCTTATTTTCCCTCCTCCTCTCTCCTACACCCTCAGAACCAGTTCCTAGGGGAGTCCCCATCCTTGTTCTCTTAAGGCACGTGTGACCATGTGACCGAGTGTTGTAGCTCTCAGGAGTAGTGCTGATTTGCATGTAGACAAGCTAAAGTCAAATGAATGAACTTCCACGGAAGAAACTTTGAATATTAGCCAGCAGATGGGGAGAACTTTTGGGGAGCCTTAAGATCTCCCCAGTAGCATGTAGGGGTCTTCTCTTCCACTTCTTTGTCACCCAAACTTCCACATCTGTTCAGTTTTAAGGTTACTCCAGCTCTTCTATGCCCTCGCCCTTGTTCTCATTAAGTGAAAATGATACATACACATGACCTTTGTGTCCCATTTTTATTACACCAACATTTACTTTGGCAGCCAGAAACAACAGGAAGATCCAAACTCAAATGTCTAGGAGGCTCAGGCTTTAATTCTACCCATTAAAATATTGTCTGGCTTTAGGTACTTTCCTGTAATCTGTTCTCATTTTCTCTCATCTGGAAAGGAGAGTGTTGGGTTATATTATCACTCAGAGACTCTTCCAGGTTGGAAAGCCCCAGTGCTAGTCATGAAGCAAATGTTAGTTTTGGAGAGTTTATTGGGTGCAAATTCTTATAATCCATGTCTTAGAACCAGATTTCCAGTTAAGGGTGCTCATCTCAGTGTTACTTGCTTCTCTTAATGCTCTTAGGGCACAGGATAGATTTTTGACAGTATTTGTTCTCTAGGAAGCAGTCATCATGAGGGTCAGCATTTTACAAGGTCATATTTTCTGCTTAAATTGCCTGACAGTTTCCCTTAATAGCAGAGAGTACACTTTACTTGGAAAATCCGTGCTCAACAATTTAGAGGATGTCACGAGATCATGTGCATAAATGAGGCACACATCTTGAATAGCCATTATTGCTAGACAGAGAGGAGGCATACCAAAGGGCTTAACAATGAGAATGCTGGAACTCTCTGATAAAACCATCTTTCCTGTTATTAGCTCCTTTGTTTAAAAAACTATTTTTCGAGAAAGTTCTTTGTCATGTCTCCATCTGTAAGAAAGAGATTTCCCCATATATTATTGATCCTAATATTAATAAAAGCTAGTCACTCAAACTCTGTTTTTATTATAAACCTTCCTTTGTGACAACAGAGCCTATTAGAGCAAATATACATTTTGTGATCCTCCAGGGGAAATGAGATTTTCAGTCAACTGATGTTTGTTGAATTTCGTCACTATGCCAGGCACCAGAGGATTCCTTATGACACAAGGAATTTGTCACATTGAGGATCACACACACACACACATACACACACACACACACACACACACACACAGCCCAACTGCTAAACCAGAAAGACCACATGGTGAAAAGCACTGGAGGAAATAAAGTGGAAGCAACCAACCCTGATATGATATGTAGAGAGAGGAAGCAATTCATCTTGCCTGGGAGAGAGGTGGGGAAGGCTGGGGTGATCATCAAGGGAGGTGTTACAGGAAGGCTAACCTCTGGGGTGTACTTGAAGGAGAAATAGAATTTCAGAAGGTGGAGAAGATGGAGAAGGAGGTGTGGAGGAAGGCATTCTGGGCAAGAGGAATAGCTCCTGTATTAGTCAGAGTTCTCCAAGGAAATAAAACCAATAGGACATGTGTATACATGTGCACATCATGCATCATGCTCAGTCATGTCTGACTCTTTGCAACCCCATGAACTGTAGCCCACCAGGCACACACACACACAAACACACACTTTATATATATGTAAAGGGATGTATTATAAGGAATTGGCTCATGTAGTTATGGAAAGCAAGTCCCAAGATCTGCAGAGTGAGTCAGTGAGCTCTAGCCTCAGTAGAGTCATACAGTTCCAGTCCAAAGACTGGCAGATGTGAGGCTCAGGGAGAGCCAGTGTTCAGTTCTAGTCTGAAGGCAGAAAAAAAAACCCAAGTCCCAGTTTAAAGGAACTGAAGCAGGAAGAAGTCCCTCTTACTCTGGGCAGGGTCAGCCCTTTGGTCTATCCATGCCTTCAACTGATTGGATGAGGCCCACCCACAGGGGGAGGGCAATCTGCTTTACTCAGTGCATCCATTTAGATGTTAATTTCATCCAAAAACACTTTCAAAGTCACATCTGGAATAATGTCTGACCAAATATCTGCGTACCCTGTGGGCAATCAAGGTGACACATAAAATTAACAGTCACAACCTGGGCAAAGGCAGAGCAGAGAGAAGACACTCTGTGTGTTTCAAGATGAGTCTCTGACATGAGAACAGGCAGAAGGTGATGAGAGATGAAGCTGAATAGGTAGTGCAGGACACTGGTGAAAATGCTTAGGTGCCCTGCTCTCTGGACCTCTTTTCCTTACTTGTCAAATGGTGATAAAAATGCTTTCTTCACAGGTGCTTTAAGGTTTAAGTGCAGTTCCTGCAGTGGCTTCTGCAGTGACTGGCACATACTGGGAGCTCAAAAATACATGTACCTTCCCTTGCATCTTCCTAGTGGAGACATTTCAAGGTCCTTGTCTACCTATACCTGGTTTCTGATAAAATATCAGATCACCACCATCTCTTTAGCTTAGAAAGCATGTCCAGTCTCTGTCTGCTTGAATTCTCCCTTCTCCCTGCAGTGTGTCTTCTTACCAGTGCCAGTCTCTGCCCCCAGGCTAGCCCCTTTGGAGAGATGCCCTTTTGGGATGAACTGTCACAACCTCCCATTGCCTTTTATGACTGAGTCTCTGCCCTTGGAGGAGTGCTGGTCAGTCACTTGCCATTTTGTGTTTCAGTATTTTAACAAGAAGCAATGTATTAGCTGAATATCATGGATGCTAGTAAATAGGTTAAAATTACTAAGCTTCCAGCTTTCTCCTGGTCCCTTGTCCCAGCAGCATTAAGAGGATAATGAAGCGGATTGAATTTATTTATTTTGCTGTCATTGTCATAAAACATTTACTGCATTACCAGTACCAGATCATTATCTTAGGGAGAAAGATGAACCACTTGAAAGGCTGTGAAGAGTCTTTTTCACAAGACACAGTTGGATTCATCTGCTCCATTCTATCCACCATATTGTGCAGAACAAAGGCATGTCTTGGGCACCTTGGTGTCACCAACAGTGAGCACTCAGTGAGACATGTAGAAAGTTTGTGAGTGAATAAACAAGCTTTTTCATTTTTTTTTTTTTTTTGGTTAATCATTTCCTTTCACTAAGATGGTAAACACAGGAAAAGATAATTTAGGATAGAAGAAATGAATTTGTTTGGGGATGTGTTGAGACTGACACAGGTCTATGTTTAATTTAAACTACTAATCTGGTTCAGACTGTTATTAATGTTTCTCACCTGCAATCTTGCTATAACTGTGCTGCATCAATTTCTTCTAAATCTTTTCTTGATATAGAAATCAGCCTGATGTTTATAAAAGCAATTCCAAATGCATTCCTTTGCTTAGTACTTGACTTTCTAAAATTGAAGTTTAGTTGATGTATAATGTTGTGTTAATTTCTGCTGTATGGCAAAATGATTATATGTATCTATGCATTCTTTTTTTTTTAATTCTTTTCCATTATGGTTTGTCACAGGATACTATTTCCCTGTGCTATACAACTGGACCTTATTGCTTCTGCATTCCATATACAGTAGCTTACAGCTTCTAACCCCAGCCTCCTACTCCATCCCTCCCCCAGCCCCCAGCGCTGGCAACCACCAGTCTGTTCTCTAGGTCTATGAATCTGTTTCTTAAACAAGCTTATTCTTGATTCATTCAGCACCCAGAGTTAGTTGAAAACTCAGTGACCCATTCAGTAAATATGTTGGTCAGCTTTTGGTCTCTCAGCTTACCTGCTGGGATGCTGAAATGGTGTTTCTGTCCAACAATAGCTTCATACAGTGAAGAGCCTGCCCACACTTGCTTACCAGCAGAGTGAGTGCAGAACAACTCTGTTCAAAGATTTTGCTGTGGGCCTGCTGTGGTCCAGCAGTTAAGACTTCACCTTCTAATGCAGGGGATGCAGATTGACCCCTGGTTGGGAAGCTAGGATCCCACGCTCCTCATGTCCAAAGGACCAAAAACATAAAAACAGAAGTAATTTCGTTAACAAAATCAATAAAGGCTTAAAGATTTTGATGTGCCCAACCCAAAAATACTCCCCAGCGAAAAAGCACTTGGGGCTTAAATAATTCTGTAAGAAAAGGAAAAGAGGCAGGAATGAAATAGGTTCAGAGAGGATGAAAATGAAACTAGGGAACAGAGAAGGAGGGCAGCAGAACACGCTTTCATATTCAGAGGTGGAAAAAATATGTAAGCAGGTGGCAGCTATTGAGAAGAGGGATGATTGGGGTAGGCAAGGAAGCTGGCGGGGAATGGGCTGGCACGGGGAGGAGCTGGAAACTGCATCTCAGAGGTGTTTCTATTCAGTGAAAGCAGGTTTTCCTGGGCTACGTGGCATGAATTCTTTTCATACCTCCCTACTCATCTCCTCTCAACAACTCCAATCACTTCACTCATATTAGGCAAACAACTTTGTAACATCAAAATCAGTGTGTACTGGTGGCTCTCAGGTCACAGGGGAAAATTCAAAAGGTGAGTGTTTCAGTGCTAGAGGAAGAAAGAGAGAAAGGCACCAAACCAACTCAAAGATTTCATTCAGTCAAACCCAATACCTTTTTGTCACTTGTCATAGCTTCAAAACACACAAGTTCCCAAGAAGAATTTAAAGCTCAGCTCAAATAGCCCAATGTGCTTGCTTGTAGACTACAAATCTGGCTTCAGAGTCAAAAGTCATCTTTCCACTGGGGACAGTATTCCTGTAGAGAAAAATAATTTTTAATAACTTCAGAGTCAAATTATACTCTTCCCATTCCAGTGGAAGAAAAAGCAGAAATCACAAGATCCTCCTTGTAGGAGTCATCTAAAGAAAATTCCTCCACGTGTGCTGGCTTTTGGAAGGTCAAAATAGCAGGACCTGGGAGCTTCACATCACCAGTGGATGGTTTTTGTTGAGTTGGAATAATCAGTAAGTGTCAGTAATCAAGGGGGAGTGAGAGCATGGGGATGCTGCCTGCAGGGAGAGGGCAAACTACGTGCAAGCATGGGAACTTCATGGCAGTGCCTGAATTTCTCTCTTACACATCTGCAAAATGCATAAACCTAATTAGGAACACTTAAAACCTATGTTTCCTAGATATGTTAACAAGATGATAGGAAAACTTTGAGCAATCTGGTTAGAGAGGGCAGTGAGAGGACCAGGGCTACCCTTGAAAATAGGAAACCAAGTTAGGGAAGATGCAGAGTATGTTCTCAATGGGTCGAATATTTAGAATTCATCTCATAACCCTGTACCTCTGAGCACTTGAAAAAGTAAATCAGAAAGCTAAATTTTCACTTCAATGCTGCTTTTGTACTGAGTGCTTGCTTTCTTATTTAAATTTTTTTCTATGAAAATATTATGGAAATAGAATGGCAGATTACCTCTGCCGCATCTAGACCTAAAACAAAATAGTGCCTCAAAAACTCTTTTGTTTCCCTTAAATGTAGTTGTCAAGGGCATTGTATTCAGACACTTGACATGATAGGGTTTGTTACTGTGCATTTCTAAACTTAGTCTCATCCTCATCCTCAGTAATCCTGTTTTTTAAATCTCCCTCATCAACAGCCAGACATGGGTAGTGAATGTTTTGCCCCTATTGCCTTAGTCTCTATCACTCTCTCCACTCATTTATCTTTCTCTTTCTCTGATTGTCCATCCATTCATCCATCTACCCACCCACCCATCTATGTATGCTTTCTAAGGCTCATTGAAATCAAAAGAATTAAAGACATCTTGCAAAAGCCATACTTTATAGCAGAAAAGGAACAAAGAAAGAAAACAAAGGACAAAAGAGTCAAAGGAAACCAAAGACTAAGTTAGTCTTCTTTTATTGGAAGTCATGTAGAAATTATCAAAAGAAAATAACAAACACATATGTGCTAAGTCACCTCAGTCATGTCCGATTCTTTGTGACCCCATAGACTATAGCCCTCCAGGCTCCTCTGTCCATGGGATTCTCCAGGCAAGAATACTGAAGTGGGTTTCCATGCCCTCCTCCAAGGTATCTTCCTGACCCAAGGATCAAACCCACATCTCTTACGTCTCCTTCACTGGCAAGTAAGTTCTTTTCTACTAGTGCCACCTGGGAAACCCAAATTTGCTAGTTCTCACAGCAAATAGAAGAAATCAGCCTGTTCCAAGACACAGGTCATGTCAGATGCTAAAGGGAAACGAGTCCTGCAAACTTTACCTCATTTTCTCCTCTTTCTGTCCATCACTACATGCTCCTAACAAATTATTTTCCCATCTGAATTCACTATATGTGGGACGAACTATTAATTCTAGAAGTAAAGAAAGAGAGAGGCCCTTTGTCTTCTAAATGGTGGGCTTTATTCAGAGAGTACAGAATCACAAGATATGGATAGCGAGCAAGCATGCTTTCAAGTCACCTCCCTCTGGCAAGTAAGTTCTTTTCTACTAGTGCCACCTGGGAAACCCAAATTTGCTAGTTCTCACAGCAAATAGAAGAAATCAGCCTGTTCCAGACACAGGTCATGTCAGATGCTAAAGGGAAACGAGTCCTGCAAACTTTACCTCATTTTCTCCTCTTTCTGTCCATCACTACATGCTCCTAACAAATTATTTTCCCATCTGAATTCACTATATGTGGGACGAACTATTAATTCTAGAAGTAAAGAAAGAGAGAGGCCCTTTGTCTTCTAAATGGTGGGCTTTATTCAGAGAGTACAGAATCACAAGATATGGATAGCGAGCAAGCATGCTTTCAAGTCACCTCCCATTCTCCAAGTGGGGAAAAGTGTCCTAGATGAGCAGGACTGTGTGCCCAGCTCTCCAGGCAGGATGCTGCCCACAGGAGGGAGTGGGTCCCCAGAAGAGCTGTGTCCTTCCTTCTCCAACAAGAGAAGGATGGGACACCTGGGCCTCAGCTGCCGCTGGATGGGATCCTGTTGGCTCAGGCTGTCCCCAGCCATGGTCGTCACACTCTCCTCATGTGGTCCATGATCATGTTTCTTGTTGAGATGGCCAAGCTTCTAGAGGCTGACTGCTGAGGCAGCAGGAACCCATGGATGCTTCGAAAACATATAGCCAAATGCCTGCCTGCCTTTTACATTCTCTAGCATCACTTTGGCACCTAAAATTGAACTCAATTATTCACTTAGTTTTCATATGCCATCTTCATATTTAAAACCTAGAGACTTCTACAGAGAGCTTTCATCTGGCTCCAACTAGCCATGCCCCAAGAACCCCTTAGCAAGATACTTTTCTTCCCTCCTAATTGAACATCAATATATTCTATCTTAGGCTGGATTGAAATCACTTGTTCCTTCCACAGCCAAATTTTTGAGCCAAATCCTTGAAAGTTTGGTTAGAATTCACTTACTCGGATTTCACTGAGTTTTTTCTCCTCCTTATCCTGATCTTCCTGACAAGGGTACAAGATAAAACAGGACTAGCTCTTCATTAATTGGATGATCAAGATGGCTGCCCTGTCTTTAGAATTCTGATATTACAGAAAGATACAGTTGTTGTCAAGGACCCACTATAGTGCACAAGGAACTGTATTCGGTATCTTGTAATAACCTACAAAGGAAACAAATCTGAAAATGAACTTACACATCTATAGCTAGATAGATGTAACTGAATCAGTTTGAAAGTGAAGTGAAAGTTGCTCAGTTGTGTCTGACTCTTTGTGATTCCATGGACTATACTATTCTCTAGGCCAGAATACTGGAGTGGGTAGCCTTTCCCTTCTTCAGGGGATCTTCCCAACCCAGGGGTTGAACCCAGGTCTCCCACATTGCAAGTGGATTCCTTACCAGCTAAGCCATCAGGAAAGCCTGAATCACTTTGATGTACACCTGAAACATTGTAAATCAACTGTACTTCAATTAAAAAGAAAAAAAAAAAACAGTTGTTGAATCAACTGGAAAACACAATAGGTGTTCAACCCCTGTTCAGCAGGTCACAGTGAGTACAGACCATGCCTGTGGCAGAATAAAACTGGTTTCCCTCCACTCACAGTGTGACTCACATTCACACTGTGAGACACAGGCAGGACTGGGCTGGTGATGTGTCTCTCTGTGGATTCCTGTGATGGCCATGGTGTGTCCTTTTCCTGCAAGGAAAGCTCCCAACATTGAATGAAAGGTTTTAAAAGAGAAAAATGGAGGGATGATGGAATATACTCAAGATGCAGTTGTCTTCCTCAGTCCGGGCTGTTATAACACATTATCATGGACCCAGTGATTTCAACAACAGACTTCATTTCTCACAGTTCTGGGGACTGGGAGGTCCAAAGTCAAGGTGCAAGCAGATTCAGCCCCCGTCCTGGTTTACAGATGGCTGTTCTCTTGCTGTGTTCTCACCTGGCCTTTCTGTGACGTGTGCATGCAGGGAGAAAGAGAGATTCAGAGATATTTTGTGTCTCTTCCTTTTAAAGGGTGCTATCCCCACCATGGGAACCTCTCATGACCTAACATGCATGTATGTGAAGTCGCTTCAATTGTGTCCAACCCTGCGATCCCATGACCTGTAGCCTGCCAGGCTCCTGTGTCCATGGGATTCTCCAGGCAAGAATACTAGAATGGGTAGCAATGCCCTCCTCCAAGGGATCTTCCCAAGCCAGGGATCAAACCTGCGTCTCTTACATGTCCTGCATTGGCAGGCAGGTTCTTTACCACTAGGGCCACCTGGGAAGCCCCATGACCTAATATTATAAGCCTAAGTAAGTAAATAAGTGAAGTTGCTCAGCTGTGTCTGACTCTTTGTGACCCCATGGACTGTAGCCTACCAGACTCCTTCGTCCATGGGATTTTCCAAGCAAGAATACTGAAGTGGGGTGCCATTGCCTTCTCCAGGAGATCTTCCTGACCCAGTCTCCCACATTGTAAGCAGGTGCTTACAGTGTGGGCCACTAGGGAAGCCCTAACCATCTCCCAAAGGCCCCATCTCCAGATCCCATCATGCTGGGGAGGAGGGCTTCAGCACAGGAATTTGAGGACCCAGACATTCAGTCCACAACACCAGCGGTCTCTGCCTCATCCTCCCTCCTCTTTCCACAATGAGAGCCTCACAGAGTCCCAGGTGCCCATGGATCAAAGGGTCAAAGACATCAGGAGGTGAAAGCTGCCCGACATCTGCTCCCACAAACCCCTGGCAGCCTCTCCATCCTCAGCACACACTCTGCTGTCTTTTCCCTCAATATTTCTCTATCTGGTTGGTTGACAACTTAGAAAGGCAAGCATGGCTCCCTGAGAACTCCCATCTGACTGTGTATATGTAGTTTTCTGCCCCACTAGTCAGGGAAAAGAAATTGGAAATTGCCTGTGTGACTGCAGGTCACAGGATGATGACCAGCGGAGCAGGGGCTTGGGATGGGAGTACAGAGGTGGGATGTTTTGTTTCCAGATTAAAGAGGCCTTAGTTGTGGTCACAGTGCAGGATGGAGAGCTCCCAGCCCAGACTGAATGCTGCCATCCTTGCAGGACAGGAGGAACCAGGTTTCCGGGGTCAGCGATATGCAGAAAATGACCCCCGTCCACCCAGTGAACTGGTGTCTTGTGTGTCTCTCTCTCCTGAGCCAAGACTTTAAAGTATATTTTTGTCTATGCCCAAATTGTTTGTAATGGCCTGGCAAGTGGATGAGAATCTTCAGATGACAGCCTCAGACATTTGACAGGGGAGCCAGAGCAGTCACACTGCTGAGCCACAGACATTTTATTTTACTAAGTTACTCTGTCTGTTTTGTTCATGGGTTGGGTCTCTGTCTTTTCCAGTAGTCTCCAAGACGGTCACACCTTAACTAGATTCCATCATCAAGGCAGAGCACTGAAGCAGAGTGACTCAGGAGAGACACCAGATAGAAGTGACAACAGGGTGGCGAGGGAGGGGGGCCAGTAACTTGGATGAACTAAAGAAGCATCCAGAAGGTTCCCTTTCCTTTTCCTGAATCTGACTGGGATTTACTCTGGGGGTCCCTCAGCATTTTCGTATCACGTTAGCCTCTCCTCCCTCTGGTGGTTTTGCCAGCTCTGGTGTTTGGGGTGTGGCATAATTAGAAGAGAGATTTGTGAACGCTGCAACTCACTGTTTCCTTTGTTCTAGCAAAAGTATAATTAGGGGATTTGTGTAGTTCAACTCCATGTTACAAACGCTGCAGTTCAGTGCTTATGGTGTAACAGGGCCAATTATCGGAGAACCATGGAGACGGCATGTGAGAATTTAACACTGTCTGGTGCAGCTGACCTTTTCCAAAAGGACAGCAGTACTGTGCCTCTCCAGGTGACAAGAATACAAGCCAGAGTGCTAGATTTCACCCAGGCATGTTAACCTCAGACTAAAGCTTGAGCTTCAACCCAGGATCTAACTGAAATGTCCCCTTGGAGAATTTAGGAATTACAGAGTCTTGAGCCCAGGCTAAACAGATTTCAAAGCCTTCTTGGAGCCTGGTGTTAGGAGTTTTGAGATAAGCATATAAAGCTTTATTTCCTATGTCAAAGAAACATACACATATCTACATATGGATACTGCTAGGTAGGTTTCAGTGCTAAAACCTAAGTTATGTAGCTTATATACAGATATTTAGGAATGTGATCATCACATTGTTTTTTAAACATGAATGAGAAGCTATAGTACATGTCTTGTGTTAGGTGGAACTTAGCAATGCCACCAAACACTGCAATGACCTCTGAGGAGAAACACCTAAGAATATTGACAGTGGTGAAACAGACAAAGGTTTCCAGGTGGTGGAGAAAAGAGGTCTCTGAATATAGTAAAGACAGGAATGGCAGGCATCTGGGGTGAGGAGGAAGTGCTGTGACAGCAAAAGGAGATATGCTCCCTTCTTCTGTGGCAGTCACCATGGGTTCCCGAGAGGAAATCTAGGGTTGGGGAGGAACCATAGCGGGTCCACAAGGCATGGAAGCAGCCTCAGTCCAGCTGTAGGACCACAGGCCGGGGAGGTGTGTGGGGAGGACAGCCCCGAGGAAACCAGGAGAACCGAGAGGGCGTGCTGCAACATGGAAAGAGCTGGAAGGATCATCTACCCAAAGCTTCAGCCAGGTGCCCGCAGCTAGGTGACAGGAAATCTGGCATCATGTGGGCAAAGAGATTTGTAGTGATGGAGAGCTCCCAGCCCAGACTGAATGCTGCCATCCTTGCAGGACAGGAGGAACCAGGTTTCCGGGGTCAGCGATATGCAGAAAATGACCCCCGTCCACCCAGTGAACTGGTGTCTTGTGTGTCTCTCTCTCCTGAGCCAAGACTTTAAAGTATATTTTTGTCTATGCCCAAATTGTTTGTAATGGCCTGGCAAGTGGATGAGAATCTTCAGATGACAGCCTCAGACATTTGACAGGGGAGCCAGAGCAGTCACACTGCTGAGCCACAGACATTTTATTTTACTAAGTTACTCTGTCTGTTTTGTTCATGGGTTGGGTCTCTGTCTTTTCCAGTAGTCTCCAAGACGGTCACACCTTAACTAGATTCCATCATCAAGGCAGAGCACTGAAGCAGAGTGACTCAGGAGAGACACCAGATAGAAGTGACAACAGGGTGGCGAGGGAGGGGGGCCAGTAACTTGGATGAACTAAAGAAGCATCCAGAAGGTTCCCTTTCCTTTTCCTGAATCTGACTGGGATTTACTCTGGGGGTCCCTCAGCATTTTCGTATCACGTTAGCCTCTCCTCCCTCTGGTGGTTTTGCCAGCTCTGGTGTTTGGGGTGTGGCATAATTAGAAGAGAGATTTGTGAACGCTGCAACTCACTGTTTCCTTTGTTCTAGCAAAAGTATAATTAGGGGATTTGTGTAGTTCAACTCCATGTTACAAACGCTGCAGTTCAGTGCTTATGGTGTAACAGGGCCAATTATCGGAGAACCATGGAGACGGCATGTGAGAATTTAACACTGTCTGGTGCAGCTGACCTTTTCCAAAAGGACAGCAGTACTGTGCCTCTCCAGGTGACAAGAATACAAGCCAGAGATGCTAGATTTCACCCAGGCATGTTAACCTCAGACTAAAGCTTGAGCTTCAACCCAGGATCTAACTGAAATGTCCCCTTGGAGAATTTAGGAATTACAGAGTCTTGAGCCCAGGCTAAACAGATTTCAAAGCCTTCTTGGAGCCTGGTGTTAGGAGTTTTGAGATAAGCATATAAAGCTTTATTTCCTATGTCAAAGAAACATACACATATCTACATATGGATACTGCTAGGTAGGTTTCAGTGCTAAAACCTAAGTTATGTAGCTTATATACAGATATTTAGGAATGTGATCATCACATTGTTTTTTAAACATGAATGAGAAGCTATAGTACATGTCTTGTGTTAGGTGGAACTTAGCAATGCCACCAAACACTGCAATGACCTCTGAGGAGAAACACCTAAGAATATTGACAGTGGTGAAACAGACAAAGGTTTCCAGGTGGTGGAGAAAAGAGGTCTCTGAATATAGTAAAGACAGGAATGGCAGGCATCTGGGGTGAGGAGGAAGTGCTGTGACAGCAAAAGGAGATATGCTCCCTTCTTCTGTGGCAGTCACCATGGGTTCCCGAGAGGAAATCTAGGGTTGGGGAGGAACCATAGCGGGTCCACAAGGCATGGAAGCAGCCTCAGTCCAGCTGTAGGACCACAGGCCGGGGAGGTGTGTGGGGAGGACAGCCCCGAGGAAACCAGGAGAACCGAGAGGGCGTGCTGCAACATGGAAAGAGCTGGAAGGATCATCTACCCAAAGCTTCAGCCAGGTGCCCGCAGCTAGGTGACAGGAAATCTGGCAGCATGTGGGCAAAGAGATTTGTAGACTTCAAAGACCAACCACTGAGTTTTTGTTGCTTCATGTTCATTACGGAGGAGGCAATGAATGGCAACCCACTCCAGTACTCTTGCCTGGAAAATCCCATGGAAGGAGGAGCCTGGTAGGCTGCAGTCCATGGGATCACGAAGAGTCGGACACGACTGAGCGACTTCACTTTCACTTTTCACTTTCATGCGTTGGAGAAGGAAATGGCAACCCACTCCAGTGTTCTTGCCTGGAGAACCCCAGGGACATGGGAGCCTGGCGGGCTGCTGTCTATGGGGTCGCACAGAGTCGGACACGACTGAAGCAACTTAGCAGCAGCATGTTAATTAAAGCTAATAATATCACCCAACAGTAAGACTTACTGTCTTGTACTTCAGATATTTCCCAGCAACCCTGAAAGAAGAGGGAGCAGGAACAGGTCAGCTCAGCCCAGGATGATGCATGCATGGCCCTGCTAGCTGATGGGTGAGAAGGGGTCTTCCTTCCCAGCTTGGCAGCCTGCGGGCAGATGCCTCTGTTTGCAGGGGCTGGCATCCTCCCAACAAATGGGCTGCCTAGGAAATCTCTTTCTTAGCTGGGAACGCCCTAAAGTCAGTGCTAATTCCACTGTCATATTGACATTCTCTGAGACCTTTAACTGATTTTGCAATTGCTGATTCCAAATTGCTTCTACTATTCATGTATACCTAGGAGTAGTAATGGTATTATTATAAATTATGGGTGATTTTTAATCAGTAAGCAACCCTGAGCCTCTCAGAGGAACCGTTTTTTGTTTGGTCTTTTCCTGATTTAAGTCAAATGATCAAAGGGAAAAGTGTCTCTGTGCTTGGTTTCTTGAATTATTAACTAGATAGACTGTAATAAGATGCTTCATTCCCATTCACAATGGTGAAAAGAGAGAAAAAGATGAAAGGCTATTGGGGTGAAGTAGATATGAATGGAAAGTTTCATCCATATGAGGCAAGGCATGGGTTTGAAGAGGGGGTGGGGGCTGGAGACATGTCATCTGAGGGACAGAGCTGTACTATGGATGTTCATACTTGCAAAGGAAGCTAATTTTCTTAGCCTGACAACATGCAGTGTTTCTTCCATGTATGCTGTCTCACAACCCAAACACAGAGAATATGGCACAGGTGAGGTTAAATGAAGTTAAAGGAGGGCTGTCACACTGGAGATGGTGTCAGGCCGGAGAGCGTTGATGCTGATGAAGATGATGGTGGGGGTGATGATGGTGATGGTGGTGGTGATGATGGCAGCAAATGATATGCATATATAGGCAAATCTCATTTTATTGTGCTTTACTTCATTGCATTCTCTCTCTCTCTCTCTCTCTTTTTTTTTTTTTTTTTTTTTGTCAAAGCAAAAGTGTGAGGCAATCCTGTATCAGGGAAGTCTACTGGCACCATTTTTCTAAGAACATGTTCTCACTTTGTGTTACTCTGTCCAATCTTGGTAATTCTCCCAATATTTCAAACTTTTTCATTATTACATTTGTTGACCTGTGGTCTTTGATGTTACCACAGCTCACTGAAGTCTCAGTTGATGGTTAACACTTTTTAGCAAGAAAGGGCTTCTTAATTAAGGTGTGCACATCATTTCTTTAGACATAGTTTTATTGCACAGTAGAGTGTAGACATAACTTTTATATGTACTGGGAAACCAAAAAAGTCATGTGACTCACTTAATAGGAGTGTTCAGTCTGTTGTGGTAATGTGGAACTGAAGCCACAACATCTCTGCATTGGCATGTCAGTAATGCTTATGATCTACAGAGTTATCACGGGCATTTTCTCATCACACAACTAAGAGACCCATCTGTGTAATGTATTGGGAGGTAGAAAACCTTAGACCTAGATTTGCTCAACTACTATATTCAAAGCCATGTGCCAACCAGCAAATGTATTCTGTTTTTGCAGGGAAACCATAATCAAAATTTGCATCAGATTTGAGTGCCTAGGATTCTTGGAATACAGTTACTAACTATACAAATAGCCTTTACCCTCAATAATGTCACATTCGAATAGAGGGAAGAATCACAAGTGCACATCACTCTCCAAGAAAGCAAAAGAGAAGAAGTGATAGGAAAAGTGGTCCAACCTCTAAAAGTGAGCTCAGAGGCAGTGGAGATAGCTGGGGGCAGGGGTGGGGGAGGTGACTGAAGGAGGCTTTCTGGAGACGGAATTCGAATTAGTGTTTGGAGGATGGGTTGAGTTTCAGTAGGAGGTGGACCAAAGTTACTCTGGGGAGAGAAAACGTCTTGAGCAGTGACATAGCAGAGATAAACACAGGTATGTGAGAGAGCAATGAGTGATCCATTTGGGATGCAGCAAAGGACACAGGAAAGATGGTTCTGAGCTAAAAGACAAAAAATGTTGGTAATTGGTCCAATTTTGAAGGGTCTTTAGAAGGAGAGACAGATACTGTCATCACCCTTTTATACAGATGAGAACATTGAGGCAGAGAGAGGACATGGTCAGAAAGCCAGGATATGGGTCTGGGTGGTCTGACTTCAGAAGCCATCCTCTTAGAGGCTACATGTCTAGCCTGGATGCTCTAAAACCCTCTCCATCTTCAGCTTTCCCAGTGTGTGGCGAGGCCTCCCCTCTACTTCACAGAGCAGTGGGATCAGTTATTTTGCTTTGAGTTGCAAGTAACAGACTCTAACTCAAACCAGCTGAAATAAAAAGAAAATGGATGAACTCACAGAACACGAAGTTCAGAGGAGAGGCACGAGCCATCACTGGTCAGCTCAGTGGCTCAGCGTTCACATTCAGACTATGATGCTCCCTCCCCGTCCTGCTCCAGGCTGCGGGTCAGCCTCCACCGGTGACTAACTGCTCTCACCTCTACCTGCCTGGTCTGGTCTCAGCTCTCAGGGCAGCCTTTGTGACTCCCTCACAGCACCTGCTTCACTTCCAAGACTCCTGCAGTGCCCGTGGGCCTCCTCGGAGGAGCAGGGCTGTGCTTCCAGTTATGTGACTGTGTCATTAGTGTCAGCCCTTCCCTTTAGACTTCAAGCTCAGTGAGGGAAGGAACTCTTCCTTTTCTGTCCTTGTTGGTTCTCTAGTTCCTGCCGTTCAAATACTTGTCCAGTGAATAAACAATAGCTTTTTCCAGTACCTAGAAGCCCAAAGGCTACAATAAATATGTAATATGGAAAATTACTCATTACGATGTATTCTCCTATGGTGTTTTTCCCTGAGGCAAATTACTATGAGTTTCTTCCCCTCACCCCAAACCATTATTCTCTTTGTTCTTCCTATACCCTCTAAGTGTGTGTGCTCATTTGTGTCCAACTCTTTGTGACCCCCTGGACTGTGCCCTCCAGGCACCTCCGTCCATGGGATTTTCAAGGCAAGAATACTGGAGTGGGTTTCCATTTCCTACTCCAGGGGATCTCCTGACCCAGGGATCAAGCCCATATCTCTTGTGTCCCCTGTATTGGCAGGTGGATTCTTTATCACTAGTACCACCCATAAAACCCATGTTCATTTCAATAGCCGCACCACCTCCTGTCCCACATGGTGATTCAGATTGTTCTGCCACCTTGGAGCATTTCTCTGGCCCATGGCCAAAGCTGCCCAAACAGACAGAACGAAAGGACATATTTTTGGAGACAAACAAGGGTGTCTGTTGACCCAGCTGCCATTGGTGGTCATTTTGTAGCCAACGTAGTACTAGTGGAGTTGGGAAAAAGTGGAGAGAAGTTTAGTAGGTAAAAGTGAACAGGACTTGGTGGTGTTTGGTAACATAAGGAATGAGGGAGAAGATAGTCTTAAGAAGACCCCTCATTTCTGACTTGGACCACTGGGTGATAGATGGAGGTTCCTCAGTTACCAGGATAGAAAACACTGGATAAACAGGCTCATCCAGGCCAGATTATCATGTGCTGTTCGCGATCAGTTCCATAAATTAAAGCAAGTCCAAATTCATCTCCACTTCTTGTTTGCTTTTTACTGTACCATGTCCAGCTCCCTATTGTCCTGTTTATCACATTTCTCCTTGTATCAGTTAGACTTATTGACTAGTGTTTGCATGTCCTCTCTGGACCAGCCTGAGAACTTGGAGATAACAGGAGACGTGTCCCCACCCCGTGCAGTGTGTGTGTGATTGCATTCCCCACAGCAGATTACTACTTTGTCCACATAAGCAGTTGATAAATATTTGCTGGATTTAGCTGGGCTGTAGCTTTGTGAGAATCAGACAGCAATACTTTGGTGGAAGAGTTGTGCTCTAACCTTGGAGCCGACAGAATGCCCACCTCATCAGCTCTCCTCACTCCTGACTGTGCCTTTAGTGGTTGCATGTTTGAAGAGTTCATCCCATAACCCTCTCCTAAGTGCAAATGGACCTTTGAAAGCCTTGGACCGATGACAGGGTAGCCGTGTCTTTGACTATCCGAAGCCAGTCACCCTTTATTCTTTGGGGGATAGGGTATAGCTTTCTCCCTGTTCTTCCAAATCGGTTTGCTATTACTTTGGCAAATCTAAAATAATATTCGAAGGCAGGGGAGAAGCAGCTGGGGGACATTACTTGTAATTGCTTAATATTATTATCACATTTGCTTACAAGAAAACAGAGGCAACCTGCCATCAATCAAAGGAGGGCATTTTCATAGACATCGAACATGGTGCTTGCTCTGGAGTGTCATGGCAACCGTCCCACAGTCCCAGACTTGATGGCTTCCTGCTGCATCTCGGTCGTAGCTGAGTTGCTTCATTAACTTTACTTTCTTCAACCTCATTTGTAAACGGAAGCTAGAAAACAGCTCCACACAGGGCTTCATGCTTCTCTGCTCTGAAAAGCTGATGTTACAAAACAAAGTAGAAGCTCTCCTTTCTAGCCTTCTTCAAACACTGTCTATAGGTGCATTCAGAGGTTCATGGGTCCTACTGTGGTCCCCAAAGAAGGGCTCATTCAGAGGTGACAGGAGATTACACACTGTCCAGATCTGTCTTTTTACAGGTGGAAAAAATGGAGTCAGGAATGGTGCACACCCAGCAGTGGATAGAGTCCTGTTTGGTGATCATGCACTCTTGAGTTCAAATCCTGGCTCCATCACTTACTATCTAGCTAGCCACTTATCTGTGTCAGAGCCTCGGTTTTCTCCTCTGTGAGATCAGGGATTGTAACACCTGCCTGTAAGCACCTATTGTGAGAACCCCAAATCAAGCAAAATTCATGGTTCCTGGTACAGAGCAAGTGCTTGGTACTTGGGTACTGAAATTATTATTATATCTAGAGTCTCAATGGCACCCAACCCCAGTACTCTTGCCTGGAGGGTCCCATGGACAGAGGAGCCTGGTGGGCTGCAGTCCATGGAGTCGCTAGAGTCGGACACGACTGAGCGACTTCACTTTCACTTTTCGCTTTCATGCATTGGAGAAGGAAATGGCAACCCACTCCAGTGTTCTTGCCTGGAGAATCCCAGGAATGGGGAAGCCTGGTGGGCTGCCGTCTATGGGGTCGCACAGAGTTGGAAATGACTGAAGCGATTTAGCAGCAGCAGCAGCAGAGTCACAAAAGGAGGTGATGGGGAAGATGGACTCAGATTCTCATGTCTTATAAGTCTGACCCGATTCAACTACACTCCTAAGTCAGGAGGCCCTGAAGTACAGATGCTTACAGCTTCTGCTCCATAAAGAGTTTCCCTCATTTTAAGCCAGAGACTAGTGCTGTCCAGTTGCAAACAATCTCAGTGGGTGAGCTTTTGGTTGAATATTTGCCCTAAGCCCTGCCCTCTGTAGCATTTTACAGAAGCCTCTGCATTATCCTAGGGGATGTGGGGAGAATACATGGGTATACAGGGAGTTGCCAATAAAATGGCCAGTCTCCATCTCAAAGACTCAGGGGGCCACCGACATGAAGAAGAAGATAACTGCACTCAGATCCAAGTAAACCTCAGGGTCACTGGGCACAAGCTTCACAAAGGAGTCACAATGATGGTAACGTTTAAACTTCAACATCAGTTCCAAGACAGCATTGTGGCCTCTCTCCTAGGACTGGGGTCAGGTACATCAGAATTCTTGAAGGTTCTGAGAGGTGAAGCAGACTTCTAAGACACAGAAGGATTTTTCCATTGAAGAAAGGCTGTAGGTAGATGTGGTTTAGAAAGCAGAGTTCCTTCACTACTGAAGGAAAGATGGGAGAGCCCAGTAGGGTGGTCCTAGACCTGCAGAGGAACCTGACCCTTCTGGATAAACCTGGTTTTCTTATTCAGGGAGAAGACTGGAGGCCCTCCAGTCCTGTGCATTTTGTCTGTTTTCACAAAGTTATCCTTCCAACTAGTAAAAGAAATGGAACTGGAAACAGTTGCTGGAAGTTTTAAACCCAAAGATGCTGGCAAGAAGGAAAACTTCTGGAGCAGAGCTAGCAAAGGGGGCACGTGTGTGCTAATGAGTCTTCCCCAGGAACAGACTGGTATGAAACCACCAGCACTCAGCCTGTCGGGAACATGGCCACAGAATAGGTCCTGCCTCTGCATGGCGGAGCCAGTGTGTGTGTGCTCAGCTGTGTCCGACTGTTTGTGACCCTGTGGACTGTAGTCTGTCAGGCTCCTCTGTCCATGAGATTTCCCAGTCCATAATATTGGAGTGGGTTGCCATTTCCTTCTCCAGGGGATCTTCCTGACCCAGAACCCAGGGATTGAACCTAGGTCTCCTACATTAGCAGGTGGATTCTTTACCTTGAGCTACCAGGGAAGCCCTGGCAGGGCCAGTGCAAGCTTCAGTTTGGCAGGAAGTCATGTTTGTGATTATTTTAGCAGCAGTTACTTTTGGGGTCATGCATTGCTTTGTGTTCACTTTCTCATTCAATCCCCACAACATTCTTATGAAGCAAGTACTTTGATTCCCCTTTAACAAATGGAGACAATGAGGCTTAGAGAGGTTAGGTAATTTGCCTACAGACAAAGTTGGAAGGTAGATGAGTGAGATTAGAACCCAGTTTTCTCACACCTTGATGCTTACATTTGCACACTCTATTTGTGTAACAGTAGAGCCATTCTGTGCCAGGTACACACATTCCCTATGTCTCCGAGATCCGACGAGATCGGGCACGGTCATGGAGGTATAGCCATAGACACACATTCCCTATGTTACCATCATGCTGACACCCACCGTATAAGGTCAATATATGGCTAGTACCATCCCCATCTAACTGATGGGGAGATTGAGGCACCAAGAGGCTAAGAGATTTGCTCCAGGTTGCACAGCTAGTGGGTAGCAGGGAAAGGGTGAAGAGCCAGCGTGGATGGGTCCCATGTGCTTGCCATTTGCTGTGGAGCTCTTGATATTCAGTCCCTGGAACCACAGTACAAACATCACTCAGAACTTCAGGCCTCTCCCCAGAATGCCCAAAATCAAGGCCCACAGCGATCTGGCCTGGCCCACTCACACTTGCTTGTGGTTTCTCTCCAGTTCACCTACTAGTGATAGAGATGACACTCTGCTTTCTAAATTCTTGTTCCTTGAAATGTTATCACTAAACTAACAATGTCCCCATCACCTTTGAGTTTGTTAGAAATTCAGGGCTCCACTCATATCTATTGAAGCAGAAGCTGTGTTTTAACAGGGTCCCTAGGTGATTTACATGCACACGAGGGGCTGAGAGACACTGACTTATAACAAAAAAGATCACACCAACAAGATCCCCCTCTGATCTTGCTGCTTCAGAGACAAGAGAAGAGAGCTGGAGAGAAAGCAGCCAGGAGACACAGTCCTTTGCCTAGAAGGCCTGTGTGCTGATTAAGGTGAAAGAGGGCATGACAACCTGCTCCAGTATCTTGCCTGGAGAGTCCCATGGATCAGGAGCCTGGCAGGCCATAGTCCAGAGGGTAGCACCGAGTCGGACATGATGAAAGCAGCTTAGCACGCGTGCAGATGCTGACACGGGTAACCTAATCTCTGTGATTAACAATAAGTAATTCTCACTTGTGTAAAATCTAACCTGGGGAGGGCTCTGCTCCCAGAAAATTGGAAGTGACGCTTATTATTAATACTTCAGTTCACCCTCCACGCCTACCACTAAGTGTAAGGGAATGTGGAAAACATGCTCTGGCTGTGTGTTCAGGAAAAAGCTTTAGTGAATAGCCAGCCATTCTCACCACAGTTCACTGGTATCCTTTTATTTCCCAAATGCTCATTTATTCATTGAATGAATGATTGCATGCATGAATAGTATTGAAAAATGAATAAGATTCATGTATCCACCCATTCATCTATTTATTCATTCAACAAACATTTGTGAATGCCTGATATATGGAAGGTTTAGAATAACATGAGAATAGAAGTGTTCCATCTTGTCAAGAGCTCAGTATCCAGAGGGGTGATAAACAGCAGCCCAGTGACTGGAGACCATGGACAAGAGTTAGGAGGGACATTCTGGGGACCCAGACAAGATGGGTGTCAGGCAGGGACATGAGGGAAGGCTTCCTGGCAGGAGTGATGCTAAAGTGACTTTAGACATATGGAAAGAATAAACAGGCTTCCCTAGTGGCTCAGACAGCAAAACATCTGCCTGCAATGCAGGAAACCCAAGTTTGATCCCTGGGTCCAGAAGATTGTGTGGAGAAGAGAATGGCAACCTACTGCAGTATTCTTGCCTGGAGAAGACAGAGGAACCTGGCAGGCTACAGTCCATAGGACTGCAAAGAGTTGGACACAACTTAGTGACTAACACAACAGAAAGAATAAACAAGGCAGAGCGAAGTCTGAAGACTGAACTGCAGCCAAGCAGGCTGTGTGACGTCATGGAGGAACTTAAGTTTGGGAAACTGAGATGTTGGTCAGCTGGATTATGCTTTCGGGTAGGGTGAGAGATGTGGAGGAAGACAATTCAAAATAGGTGAGTTGCCTATCTCCTGGAAGGTGGGAAAAGGTGGATCACAGTCTGGCCCCAGCTGGCAGGAAAAGATGCAAAGAGTCCTGACCACACACCTGCATGTCATTCTCATGCCTAGTCACCCAGAGAACAGTCACAGATACCTACACACACACACACAGATTAGCTCCCTCCCTACAATGCCCTTCACAACTCTGCAAGAATGGAGGTGCAAGCTGCTTTAAGTTACCCCATATTTTATAGTCCTGGAACAGCTGTCACCTGCCTCGCCCTGGGGAGCTCATTACTGAAGGAGGGATATGCAGATTTCACCCATTACCTAAGTCTTGGGTGGTACTGGGTTTTCAGAACAGCTGCACACTATCTCCGCCAAACTCTCAGCCCCAAATATGTCCTTTAGCAGGTCTGTGGGACAGAACACAAAGTTCTGTCCATCATAATTAGGGAGAGTGATTAATAACTTAATCAGAACAAAGAGCAGCCCACAGGTGTTACCGCCTCTCATTTGTTGGGCTCTGAGCTCCCATTAATCACAGGACATTCTGAACGCAGTAGAGACAGGTTGATTTGAAGCTTAGCACTGGGGTAACCTCGCTGCTGCTCCCTGATCTGCTTGACAAAGGCTGCCAATATATCACAGCGAACAGCACCGTCAGCCTCTATTCCTGATGAACTTCTGGGACAGGGAAATGTAATATCTGCACGTGGAGGACAGTTGCTCCATCCCTCCTCCTCCCACTGGGGGATCCTCAGAGCCACTGCAGCGCGGATGCACAGAGGAGGACGTTCTACGAAGTTAAATCCCACCCAGAGAACTCGGCTCTGTTCTCGATGTCTCACTTTCTCCCACAGACCACAGGCTCCTCCTCCCTGACCTCCTCTTCCGCTCCTAAGGATGCTCCCAAGAGATGCTTCCCTGCAGTTCTCGAATCACAGAGCCTATAGTCCTGGTGTGTGCAGGTGGCATGAAAGTGAGTCACCCTCCGTATCTGTCACCTCTCTGAACTTGGGCGCTCACTTGACTTGCCCTGGTTGCTGGTGAGTGACAACCCCTGGGTCCCTCAGCACTGCTCCTGGCCACGTTCCTGAGCTGGACTCTCAACTGGAAACCAATTCCTCCTCCAACAAAAGACCATGCAGTCAACTGGAATTCTCCATCCCTCGCTGTGGAAACACAGCTGGCTGATGACGAAGGAAGCAAATTGGTTAAAAGGGAAACCACTACAGAGGTTACAGAATTTCCAGGAGAGCCAGAGAGTTGCTGGGATATTCAGGTTAGATGGTTGGGAGAGATGTCCCAGACCTCAGCTCCCAGTGGATGCCCTGAAGATACCATCACCTCTACACCACACCCAGATGCTGCAGCCCACAACCCCAGACACCAGACACCCTCACTAGGACAGCTG
Source organism: Madoqua kirkii (assembly GCA_006408675.1). NCBI lineage: Eukaryota > Metazoa > Chordata > Mammalia > Artiodactyla > Bovidae > Madoqua > Madoqua kirkii. Next base: position 53,114 of record SJYC01112614.1, on the reverse strand, counting down.
CCTTTGCTGATGCCCTGAAGCCACACACTCTACCACAGCTAGGCTGCTGCCACTGGAGATGCCCCTCAGGGCCGGGACTCCTCTAAATGAGCCTCTGAATCCAGGGGTATAGTCAATGCAGATGCCCAGGTCCAGTGTCCACACCCTACCTTCAGGGTGGCTGGGAGAGTGAGGAAGCACCAAATATTCTCAGCTTCCTTGGCAGGAAATGGACTCAGGCCCACCAAGTCTCATCAGTTGGGTGTGCCCCAAACTGGAAAGAGGTCTACTGTTGACGTGCCTGTGTCTGTGTCATGCCTGTGGTGGATGAAGTGAGGTTTAAATGCATCAACACTGGGTGGCTCGTAATATTCACAATAGACAGTTAACACTTTCAGACACTGATAGTGGATTCGCTCTCCATCCTTCTTGCTGTTTCCACAAAGTCTTCGCTTATAAACATCTGATGTGTGTGTGTGCTCAGTCATATCTGACTCTTTGCAACCCTATGGACTGTAGCCTGCCAGGCTCCTCTGTCCCTGGGATTCTTTAGACAAGAATATTGGAGTGGGTAGCCATTCCCTTTTCCAGGGGATCTTCCCAACCCAGGGCTCAAACCTGGGTCTCTTGCATTGCACGCAGACTCTTCACTATCTGAGGAACTGATGTCTACAGCCCCATCTAATAAGGGTTGGCTGCCTCTGACTTGCTGCATCTTCAGATGAAAAAGGTCTTGGGAGATTTTTGTTTGTTTGCTTGTTTTTCTTTTTAAGATTTTTTTTAATGTGGGCCATTTTTAAAAAAGTCTTTATTGAATATGTTACAATATTGCTTCTCTTTTATGTTTTGGTTTTTGGGCTGCAAGGCATATGGGATCTTATCTCACTGACCAGGAATTGAACCTACACCCCCTGTACTGGAAGGCAAAGTCTTAGTCAGTGGACTGCCAGGGATGTCCTGGCCAAGGGAGTTTGATTCTGTGTGTCTATTGATAGATGTCCTTTCAATTAAATCTCTATCTATAATCTCCCTACCTTATCAGTTTGCTGCCAAAAATGAACTCTGTTGCTCTCAAGGTCTCCAGTTGCTGTGTCTTTAACGTTGGCCATGTTGACTACATTTAGGGCCAAGAATCTCAGGGCTGCATCTGAAGATTCAGATTCCTGGGCCCTAGCTCCAGAGATTAGGGTGTCGTGGTTGTCTGATAAAACTGGTCTTGAGGTGTGAAGGTTAAATTCTTTGGCAATTTCACAATGTCTCTGAACACCCCCATTTCCCAGGTGCTGCATTCACTGCTTGAATATTTGGGGCATCCAAGCTCTCCCCAGTCTCTAGACAGGCTCACATATCCAAGAAAACACATGGCAGCTGTCCTAGACTTCCAGGTTATGCTGCATGGGCCCCCTGAGTGCCCAGGATGCTCTGTGGGCGTGAGTCATCTTCTCCACTCCATCAGGAGATGCCCACACCACACTATTAGTGTTGACACAGCAGCTAGCTTCCTCCACCTTCCTTCTCCAGGTTAACTGATCTATCTCACTTGGCATTAACTTCAACCTTTACTTGACAATGTTGGCCTCTTGATGAGCCCTCTTTGTTGGCCTCACTGGGTGAAAAAAAATGTTCATTGCCTGATGCCTTCGCAACACAGAGCTCAGTAAAGAAGGCTGCTGGGTTTTCAGAGTCTCAGAGACCTGAAGTCACCATGACCCCCATGGCAGTACGACAACCCATCCACTTCTAGACAGTGGGACCCTTGTTTCCTTAGAACTGGAGGGCAGTGGCCCTGAGGAGAAGCAGGCCAGCAGGCTGTCATTTGCACAATGAATGAAGACTCATCTTCATACCTAGGGCTGAATAAGCAGCTCTCATTCATTCGCTCCTTCATTCACTCATTCAGCAAATATGATTTGAGTGACCAGTGCATGCGAGGCCCTGTTCAGACCCTGCTTTGTGACAAACTCGGGCCTTCTTCTGGGATGGAGGAAAGGAGCCAGTGTGAGCCTGGGCCTTGCAAGAAGCGGACACCAAGTCAAGGTTAAACATGCGAGGGGAAATGCCTACATGAATGGCAATGGAGTTATTGTTCAGTCCCTCAGCTGTACCCAACTCTTTGTGACCAAATGGGGTAGAGCTGGGAGAAGCTGAGTGAGGCCTCAAAAGGCAGTCTAAGTTTGACCTGGAGTGAAGGAGAAAGGGAATGCTATGATCTGCATGTTTGCATCCCTCCCAAATTTTTAGGTTGAAATCCTTACCTCCAAAGACTATGATATTAGGAGGTGGGACCTTTGAGAAGTGCTGAAGATTCTCAAGAGCCCCTTGGATAGCAAGGAGATCAAGCCAGTCAATCCTTAAGGAAATCAGTCCTGAATATTCATTGGAAGGACTGATGCTGAAGCTAAAGCTTCAATACTTGGGCCAGTTGATGTGAAGAGTCAATTCATTTGAAAAAACCCTGATGCTGGGAAAGATTGAAGGCAAGAGGAGAAGGGGGCAACAGAGGATGAGGTGGCATCACTGAATCAATGGACATGAGTTTGAGCAAACTCCTGGAGATAGTGAAGGACAGGGAAGCCTGATGTGCTGCAGTCCATGGGGTTGCAACGAGTTGGACACAACTTATCAGTAACTGAACTACAACAGCCACAAGTTGTGACAGTGGAGCCCTTCTGAATGGGATTTGTGCCGTTGTAAGACAGAGGCTCCAGAGAGATCCCTCACCACCTTCTGCCTTAATAAAACATGATAAAATATCTGTGTCTCAGAAAAGGTCCCTCAACCAAGCATGCCAGCACCCTGGTCTTGGACTTCAGCCTCTAAAACTGTAAGATATATGCTTCTATTGTTTATAACCCACCCGGGCTGCAGTGCATTATTGTATCAGCCCAAACAGACTAAGACAGATGGAGCAGTTTGGTTGGAAGCATAACAAACCGTTGTGCTTGAGCCACTAGGAGTACCTGAGCCTAAACTAGCCAACAGATGAGTCCAGTGTCTGTGAGCAATGGGCTGCCTGAACATCTCTGCTGCACTTGGACATAGGTAGGGAGCAGCCCATCGATGGTGATACCTCAGGGCCAGCACAATGATGGATTTCAATGCATAGCCGAGGGCCCTGACCCATCGTGTTCTCAGCTCTAGGAGGTCTAACAGATGCATCCCCTGGTGGCCACAGAGGCATGTTTTTCACAAAACCAGAATGAAAAAGGAAGCAGGAGTAAATTTCGGCATAAAGTCAGAGCTAAGGTAAGAAGTTATATCCATCTTTCTGTGGGATGGCTTAGACTAGCTTGACTGTTAACCACTTTCTGTCTTCTAAAAGCAAGAAGTAACTTATGATGGGTGACTATAAAAATTGTGCCAGGTTCTGCTCTGGCTCATACAAAGGGTGGACTGGGCAGATGTTATGAGATGGCATTTGTTTACTGCTTGTTTAAAAGCATGCGGTTTTGCATAGTGAGTTGAGGGAAGACCTCTCTAAGGCTTTCTTCTGCCTCAAGATCCCCCCATTAGAAGCCCCCTTTCACTCCTTCTGCTATCACTTACATCAGGGCTTCTTTATTTGCAATGTCAGGACTCAGTAAATCCCAGGATAAGCAAGTACTATGGTAATTCTCAATATCCACTTCCAGCCAAACTAGAAAACACAAAAGGCGTAACACTGAAGTCTGTTCGACTCAGCAGTTTCGACAGATTCAATCTGATTGTAACAGAGGAAGAAACATGGCAAAAACCACACACCAGTGTACATTCTTCATGTGAATCTGAGGTGAAGAAACAAGCTGTTGCAGTAGCGTTTGGGTTTTCCTAACAGATGCTACACACGTTTCGCGGAGTGAAACATGTTCCTGTTTTCCTGTGTCAGCTCTGATTCCTAACAGGACAGAGCAATGAGGCAGGGCATGAAATTTTCATACCCAAGCCCTCCATTTGCATGCACGAGAGCTGAGATAGCCCGAGGAGAAAAACAACAGTCGCACAGAGATCTGAAGTGTTTCTGAATATTGGGCTGAATATTCCCCACCCCCAACCCATGCTTTGAGATTGATGAGTGCTGATGACATTTACAAAATATTTCTTCATTCTTTCACTCAGAGATACTTATTGAGTGTCTATTATGAGCGTGGTTTTTGTTTTGTTTTTAAGAAACTACAGTACAGCCAGAGATGCTGATTGAAAGGGGGTTGGGGTTCCACTGAGTTAAATGGAGTTGTGCCTCCATTTCTTGCATAAAATAGAGGAGAGTATAATCATAAAAGCAAAACCTTAGTCTGTTATAGAAAGACTGTAAGACTGGGCATCATCTGTCTAACCAGATAAAAGAGCAGCTACCTACAAATTTTCTTATATAGTCGGTGATTCCATGAGAACTAAGAGGTAAGCTACATGGAGCCCAACAATGATGGGTTGGGACCTTTGGGTATGGAATGATCAAGGGATAACCAGGAACGTCTGAACCACCGTGCACTGGACAGTGCAGTGGCCAGCTCACACACATGGTTACTGTACAGTTGCAGTGTGCCTGGTCGGAACCTGGGTGCTGTACGTATAAACAACACACTGGGTTTCCATACTGGGGCTGCTCTAGCCTGTAGGCTTCTCCAAGGTGGGCTCTCTTACTGTGCACACACTTAGAACACACTCATTTCCTGGAATGTGCAAGGTGGTCTAAGATGTTTTCCAAGTGGGTGAGAGCAAGAGTTAAGCATGTCAGCACTGTCAGTAGCAGGAAGGTGATCGTTTGTTATCTCCCTGCACCCACTCTTAGTAGCCCGTTCCTTCCATGGCTCATTCATACGTTCTGACAAGCCCATTAGGAACTTGCTCTAGGGCGTCCAGATGGCGGTCACAGGTCCTGATGCACACCCACTTGTGCTAAACGTGGCAGCTTCAATGGTTTTGCAAACTCAAATAGCCACCAGTGGATCTGTGGGGTTCAGAAGCTCTCTGAAGGGGACTCAACTGCCCATGCTGTTTTCCCTCACTGATTTCTTACCTCTTACATTTATTCAAACATTTTAGTTAGTAGATACACACACACACACACACACAGGCATGCATTTTCTTTATCTGTTCCTCTGTCGATGGACATTAAGTTGCAAAGCAGTATTGAATGATGCTCTCAGAACCCAATCTGCATCTCAGGGTAGCAGCTAGCAGGTGGCAGACCAGAGCTCACCCACAGAGAGATGAACCCAAGGAAAAACATGAGGGAGAATGGAAACAGATCTCCCTAAGCCTTTGGGAGCTTGTCCAAGCCATCCTCCCTAAATCTTTGTTGGGGCACAGAGCAGACAATGGGCAGGGGTGATCTTTCAGAGAAGCCTGGGAAGGGGAGACTAAATTTCCAAATCAAGCCATACCTAAGCATGTTAAGCTTTTGAAAAGCTACTGAGACCTAGCCCAGTCCATGCAACTGGAGTCTGGCCAGCCCACATCACTTCTCAGTATCCTTGGAGATAGGATAGATTGAGGGTATGGTGTGGGGTACAGAAGAACAGATCTTCTTGATTCTTCACCCTAGAGGTCAAGAGATCTGACTTCCAGGCTATTCAAACAGTGTTTGCTCAATAATTGAAATCTGATGAAGGAGAAAAACAAACATTTGTACATATATATTCATATATGTACACTTCTAATTAGAGTTTCACTAATTGGCCTTTGGTTCAGATAATTGGAGAAATGAATGACAAATGACTTCTGAAAATGGGCTTCTTGTGTATAGGTGCCTTTTTTTTAAAAGGAACATTTTAGCCAATAATGGTGAGGACAAATGAAATTTAAAAAATCCATGTACCCTGCAGCATTCTTTGAGCAGGTTTTCTGTCAAAGAATGCAAAATATAGCGTCATTAAAAGGGATATTATAGATGTATCTGTACTAGACACACAAGCTCCTGTTCCCCCCAGCCCCACCAACTCATCCAGGCTGGCCCCTTGGTGTGTGTTTCCCAATTAGCACACACTTACACAGCTACCATTTAATAACCCCTTTGTATGTTGCCTTAATTATAATAATTATACCCATTGAGTGAGGATGGAGAAGGGAGCATAGAATAGATGTCCTTTTGAATTTGGAAGAAATAAAGTTTAATCATTGCCTTTCCATAATCCTGAACTAAAATGAGCAGATGGGGAGGTCTCAGGGGAGGTATTGTGAGCTCTTCAAAGCCATCTCGTTCTTCTGAAATCAATTGAGAGAAAATGCAGACCTGGCTTCATCCAGACCCTGACAAAGTGTTCTTCACCGCTCTGTCTTCCCTTTTCTTCTCCACACTAATCCATCGCACATACCTGCCAGATTAATCCTCCTAAAATGCCACATTAATCATGTTATTCCTGCACACTGATCTTCACTGCTCCTAATTACTTAGAGAATTACATTAAAAACCACATCCCACTGCTACAGGCCCATACCAGCAGGACTCACATCCTCATATCTGATCTTCAACTTCAGGTACCTCCAGGCCAGTCCCTGTCCTTCCGACAAAACACCCAGCTTAGTGTTTCTCAAACAATTCCTGAACTTTCCCCAACACAAAGTTTTGTTCACACTAGTCTCCAGGATGTAATTCTGTTTGCCTTTTCAAATGCTATCTTCCTTGCTCCAGTAATCGCTGAGCACCTGTGGTGAGGAACTGTGTATGAAACGTCCTTCTCCCCTGGGCCACACAGCACTTGACTTTTTTGATCATTTTTGTCATTAATTTGTCCACTAGTCATAGATTCCTGTGACAGTCACTTATGCCAGGAGTCCCCAGCCTCCGAGATCTAATGCCTGATGATCTGAGGTGGAGCTGATGTAATAATAAAAGAAATAAAACGCACAAGAAATGTAATGCACTTGAATCATCCCAGAACCATCCCTCCCCACCACCAGTTCATGGAAAAATTGTCTTCCGTGAAACCGGTCCCTGGTGCCATAAAAGGTTGGGGACCGCCGGTTTATTCTGTCATAGTCCACTACATTAGTTCTCCTCTGGCTGCTCTAACACAAGACCACAGGCGGTAGGCTTGTAAACAACACACCTTCATTTCTCACAGTTCTGTAGGCCAGAAGTCCAAGATCAGGGTGCCAGCGATTTGGTGTCTGGTGAGGACATGCTTCTTGGTTCATAGATGGCTGTCTTCTGGCCGTGTCTCCACATGGTGAGAAGGGCAAAGGAGTTCTCTGGGGTCCCTTTTATCAGGGCACTAGTCCCGTTCAAGGAGGCTTCCCAAGTGGCTTACTAGTAAAGATTCTGCCTACCAGTGGCAGGAGATGCAGGAGACTTTGGTTCAGTCCCTGGATGGGAAAGATCCCCTGGAGGAGGAAGAGGCAACCCACTTGCCTGGAGAACCCCATGGGCAGAGGAGCCTGATGGGCTGCTGTCCATAGGGTCACAAAGAGCTGGACACAGCTGAGTGACTGAACATGCATGCAGTCCCATCCTAGAGGGCTTCCCTTTCATGACCTGATTAGCTCCCAGAGGTCCCACCTCCTACTACCATCACTGGGGGCTGGGGGGATAGGATTTAGTGTCTGATTTGGGGGAGAAGAAAAATCAGACTATAGCATATACTGTACATTTTTTTTTAATGTATTTACCTCATCTCTCAACGAGATTTCAAATTTCTCAGTACAAGGATCACGTCTTATTCTTTTTGGTACATGACATAATGCTTTAACAGAACTAGGTATGCCTCATACATATTTCTTCTATGGATGAATTAATTAATTAATGGATTCATTTTGTTAAAATTCAGTCTTAATGATGTCTGCACTCTGATCTTCCCCACAGTAGCAATCTTTTCCCAACCGTAGCATTTCAGGCTTAGAAATCCCTCCAGGGAAGAGGCAGTAGTGCTGCCTAAGCAATCCATTCTCTCTTTCTCTCTCTCTCTCTCTCTCCTTAATTTAATTAATTAATTAATTATGTCTGTGCTGAGTCTTCGTTGCTGCACATGGGCTTTCTCTTGTTGTGGCAAGTGGAGGTGACTCTTGTTGCGGAGTACGGGCTCCAGGGCTCGAGGGCCTCGGTAGTTTTGGTGCACAGGTTTAGTTGCCCCACAGCATATGGAATCTTCCTGGACCAGGGATTGAACACATGTGCCCCGAACTGCAAGGCAGATTCTTAACCCCTAGACCACCAGGGAAGTCGAGCAACCCATTCCTGAAGGAAGTGATGTGGAGGGGTGAGTGGTCCATGAGCTAGACACATGGACATGGTTATACACCATCCAATAAAACCACGAGTCAAGTCACTCTCAATGGGTCCAGGCCTCACGGAAACCCAAGGCATAGAGCCCTGTGGTTTTACAAAACAGAAGTATAATAAATAAGGGTTAAAACATATCCTATGCACCTGAAGGACTTTATGCTAAGTGAAATAAGCCAGTCACAAAAGGAGAAATACTGTGTATTCCACTCCTATGAGGTACCTGGAGTAGTCGATGCCTGGAAACAGAAAGTTGAGTAGTAGTTTCCAGGGACTGGGGGAGAGGAATGGGGAGTTGCTTAGTGGCTTCAGATTTTCCATTTTGCAAGATGACAAGTGTTCTGGAGGTGGGTTGCACAACCATGTGAACGGACTTCCCACCAGTGAACTTTATAGTTTTAAATGGTTAAGATGGTAAATATTTTGTTAGGTATATTTTATCATAACTTTAAAAATTTAAGTTACTATTAAAAGAAACAGAACTGCTCATGAGATAATTCTTAGAAATGTGTTTGGCACATTAAAGTCACTTCAACAATGGCAAAAATAAAATTCTTATTTTCAGCATGACAAAGGAATTCACAGCCATTACTCAAAACAAAGGAGAAATGTGACTGAATATAGTTCAGGTGACCAGATGCACCCTTCCCTTGAAGGTTTTCCAATTTTCCTTTTTTAAAAAATAAGTAAATGAGATACACATCTCAGTTGTCTAGAATGTGTATTTCTACATCATCTTCTTGAATCATGAAAAAGAAGAAAACCTCATAGATCACTTTACAATTTATAAAATCACTCACATTTGCCATTTTTTTCAAACTTGAGAATGTCACAGAGGTCTTTAGCACCTCATTTCCGTGGTTGATTGTGTACAAAAGTGATTTTTCTTTCTTTCAATCACAAAAGTGATTTTTCTTTCTTTCAATTCTTTCAAATGAATTTTCCCCATTCATTTTACAAACCAAAGTTTCTCTTTATTTGGTCTTCTAAATTAAACAAATATCTTGGCAGCTTTATCATGAAATCTCTATTATAATTACATATTTATAAGCAATGTTTGTATATACATAACTTTTTTTTTAACCATATTTACTTTTGATAAGAGTTTTAGTGCCTCAGAGGTGGAACATTTAGGAATAGAGGAGAGACCATTTGTAAGTTATAGAGATGGTGAAGACATTTAGGTACCCATATGGAGCAGTTCGGAGAAGGCAATGGCACCCCACTCCAGTACTCTTGCCTGGAAAATCCCATGGACCAAGGAGCCTGGTGGGCTGCAGTCCATGGGGTCGCTAAGAGTCAGACACGACTGAGCGACTTCACTTTCACTTTTCACTTTCATGCATTGGAGAAGGAAATGGCAACCCATTCCAGTGTTCTTGCCTGGAGAATCCCAGGGATGGGGAGCCTGGTGGGCTGCCATCTATGGGGTCACACAGAGTCGGACACGACTGAAGTGACTTAGCAGCAGCAGTAGCATGGAGCAGTTCATATCTATTGTTGATTAAGTTTGCTTACCAAGGTTATTAATTCTGTAAATGCAGTCAGCAGGGACCTGGGGTTCCTAACTTGTGGTGCTCCACCATCCTTAATATATCCCTTCATGGCCCCAACTTGCTGCTTGAGATCAACACATTATTACATCTGTATTCAAGGCTGCAGTGAAGCATAAAGGGGAGAGGCTATGTCCTCCTGGTTAAGGAGACTTTATTAACACCCATTAAGCAAAGCAAATCACAGAACATATCTGCATGAGAAGGCACTTGTATATCCCTTTTAGTAGAGCTCATTGCTGATCTGATTAAACACATGTTTTGGTCCATGGAGCACTGGATAGGAAAGAATATCGAGGCTGATGCCACAGGCTCTGTTACTTCTGCAGTGGAGGCTGTGTTGGCCAAGACACCTATGTCAAGGAGAGACTCATATCATGAAACCAGATATGAAAGGTGCCCAAATAGAACAAAAAGTAAATCATGTCATGCTCTTCATCCTGTCTATTTTTTAAACATACCTAATTTGCTGTAGGTTGGGTTTAGAGTTTCAGAAGGGAAAAAAAAAGCTTCAGGAAGTAACTGTGACAAGTTGCCCTGCGTGAAACCTCCCATGCATATAATCACTGCACCAGATATAATTGGGAGCTAATTTCATATTTCCTGCATATCATATTGGAAAATTGAGCTGTCAGATATATTTAAGGGCTACATGCCAAATGAGAACACCCAAGCCCTGCTCTTTTCAAGAATACATTTCTGCAAGACCTTTTCTTTTCTCTCTTCAAGACTTAACAATAGCATTTTACTAGGAGCCAGTCCCATCTCATTCAGGAAGCTTTTGAAGTTCAGGTATTTGCTGTATATAAAATTTAGAGAACTCACAGAAGATACTATGTAACTGAGGGAAGTCTTCTCTGAAGTATCTTTTCCCGTAACAAGTCTCTGAAGTTCCAAATCCAATTATGGATTGTAATGCAGCGGGCTGATGTCTCATACATTATATGAGGTTCAGTTGGGTCTTGATAATCCATGGCCAGGGTGCCCTGACATTCCTGTATAATCAAAAGCTTGGTTAATAAGAAATGAGCATAAAATTATTCAGTCTGTCTCTTGAGAGACATTAAGCTACATGCTGTGAATGTATATTGCTGAAGCCTTACTGCTGCTGTGGGGCCATCGATTCTGTCCTTTATCAACAGATCTTCCAATCACTGGTCCGACCTCACTTGTGTTCTTCTCCCATAGCTTTTACTGAGCTTTTTGCATCTTGGACTTCCCTGGTTGCTCAGATGATAAATAATCTGCCTGTAGTGTGCAAGACCCAGATTCAATCCCTGGGTAGGGAAGATTCCCCTGGAGAAGAAAATGACAACCCACTCCAATATTCTTTCCTGGAGAATCCCATGGACAGAGCCTGGTGTGCTGCAATCCATGGGATTGCAAAGAGTCAGACATGGCTGAGCAACTAATGCTTTTGCATCTTTTTTTTCAGAATGTGCTTAACTAGGGGGAAATCTGTATCTCCTATTCTTTAAAAGCAATCCACAAGTTGGACTGAAATCTGCTGAAAACAACTTGATCTCCTTATTTAGTTTCTAGAAATGATTGAGAGATGATGGTCCTCAAACATCTGGTGGGAGATATGCTTACAGTTCTATTTGATGACCTTGATAGGAAATGCAAAAACGAAGAAGGAAGGAAGAAAACAAGGAAGAGAATATATTTCTGGGATTTGTCCCATGAGTGGTTGATGGGTGTAATTCACAAAGGAAGACGTGTTGTATTGTGTGAGCACTGAGCCAGTCTCAACGCTGGAAGGTAGCAATTCTCAAGCACCGAGATGGTGACCACATGGACCAGGTCCAAATATGAGTAGAACATGAAGCAGGTAGAAGGATCGTTCATTCGTTTTTCATCTCCTTGTGTTGTTTTTGCTTTTTACCTGATGTTCTTTCTATTTTGATTCCCAGTATCATTTTTTCCCTCTCTTCTCTTGTCTCAAAAGAGCCTGTTGAACCTAATTTACCTAATAGTTATAAAGTGTAATGAATTCCATTGGAATTTCAGCCAATGATCAATATCTGAGAAAGGATCTTTTGACTAGCAGATCACAAAGACCTTTTTACCTACTCCAAAGGCTATCTATGTGGCAAGTAACTCTTTTTCATAATCATAAATTTGTCTTTTTCCATTGCTTTTATTTATTTTTAATTAAAATATCATTGATTTCAATGTTGTGTTAGGTTCAGGTGTATAGCAAAGTGATTCAGTTATATATGTGTGTGTACACACATTACATATATATATTTATATATAAATTCTTATATATATATAAGTATATATAATATATATGTATACATTTATACATATATATTCTTTTTAGAGTATTTTCCTTTATAGGTTATTAAAAATATTGAGTACCGTTCCCTTGCTCTACAGTGAGTCCTTGTTGGTTGTCTGTTTTATATAGAAGAAAGTAACTCGTAATAAAAATGCCTGGGAAGTATCTTAGCAAGTTTCTCTGTTGCAAGTCAGTTTCACTAGTTTCATTGCCCCCAGGGTGGTACAGGATAACTGTAGGGAGTTCTGGGTAATCCTGTAATCTTCATGAGATATAGAATTGACAAAAGGATTACAATATCACAAGTGAGAAGCTATTTAACTTCATTGAACTATTACCTGTTATTGTCCTTCAGTTGCTTCTTTGTGACCCATGGAACTATCACCTAGTCCAGAGGTTTATCAAACTTTTTGATATTAAGCAAAATATTTGTAGGTAGCAACAGTAGAGGGATTCTTTTTTTTTTTTTAATCACACACATAAATTTTAACTGCCAAAATTCTTTGACTTCCATTGTTTCATCACGTAATTCTGAACAACATTTTTAAGGTTTTTCTTTCCTCTGTTAAAAGCACAGGTCGGATAGAGATGTGGAGGTGAAAGATATCCAGCAATATTCTGAAAAGGTCCATATTTCTCTTTATGAGTATTCCTTTGAGCCTTTGCCATTGTGTCTCTTTCACAAAAAAGGAAAACATTCCTCAAAGGAAAAATAGGAGAATTCTTAACACATAGAACATTGAACCGATTAAGCAGAGGTGTGTTGGTGGAAACCAGGGAGGGCATCAGGAGAAGGAGATTTGAGGTGGGGAAGAGGATGCCAGAGGCTCTTGCAGGGACCTCTGGGATTTAGGGCTTAAAGTCTAAACACTGTGGCACCATCCAACCGCCATGTCACAAAGATCCAGAAGCTTAAGTTCTGAGATGCTGAAAGACTTGCCCAAAGTTGCACAGTCAGGAGGGGCTGCATTAAATTGGACTCAACACTCCAAACTTCTAGTTCAGAAGTTGCCCATAACAGTGAGCCAATGACTGATCTTCCCTTCAATGTTTATTTTTTCCAGTTATTTGAAAACCCAGAAAGTGTAGGGAATATAGTGGAAAAAATGAAATCTACCTAAAATCCTATCAACCAAAAAAATGTACATGCTATATTTCCAGTATAATCTTGACTTCAAGACTCTTAGACATACTTGACTTTTCTCACGTTGATTCAAATGTGTGGTTGGTTCAAATGTGTGGTTGATTCTGAGACAGTGAATACAGAGAATCGAATGTCCCAGGCTCTATAAATCAGAACTGTGTATGGAAAGATTAAGCTATTCCATTATTCAGAATTTTAAGAAGGAGAAATCTGTGGTCGAACAGTCTTTTTGAAATTGCTGTTCCTAAAATCACAATAACTAGCTATCCCAGCACACAAAGACAGTGTATCATTATAGAAAATGATAGAATAATTTTAAAATATTTGCAACAGAGATTTTTCTAGGCATTTCTCTCAAATATCCAAGTATATCAAGTTTTGGCTGCAGGAGAATGTTTCTAGTGTATTTTTGAAGCTCCAGCATGGATGCTACTTCAAATTTTAAAAAGCGGTAGAAAATGAAATGCTTCTTTAACCACATGCATTAAGTGATTCTAAATTCATAAGCTCAGGTGAATCATGATGAAAGTAGAAACGAAGATGACATAAATAACAGGGTAGCCCACATGGAATTTTGCTGGGCTGCTTGTGAAACAAGGATGGAATGAGCCATCAAAACCCAACACATTTGGGATAAAAACTAGAGATCTGCACTCCACCTGAGAGTTTGCATAAATGTCAGTACCAGTTCAGTTCAGTCACTCAGTCGTGTCCAACTCTTTGCAACCTCATGAACCGCAGTACACCAGGCCTCCCTGTCCATCACCAACTCCCGGAGTCCATAAATGTCAGGAACAGAGAATTGAGGGGTGAGCCAGACAGTGGATGGGGAGATGATGCTTGCCTGAATGTCAGGGTGTCTTGGTTCAAACCAGATTCTGTACCTTGAAACTTCTTTAATCTCTCTGACCATCTTCATCCCCATTTATAAAGGAGAAACTAAAACTGGTACCAATATTTTAAGATTTAGTAAGATTTTTAGCCTCTTTGACCTCCTGTCTATCTTCTAACCCTGCCCTGGAAATTTAGACTAGAAAGACTATTTTATTGGATGCATCTGAAAGGCCAAAACAAAGATGAACCATAGTTATAGGTTTGAGGCTTAAGCCAAAAGTAGGCCTGAATATGACATTGATGGAGTGTGAAGGTCAAGTAGACAGAGCAAACCCTTTATTGCTAGGTACCCCCCGAGACACAGTTCGAAGAGAGAGCACAGAAGTTCCTAAGGCAAATAAAATGATTTCCCCGTACTGAATGCTGTGTGCTGGGCACTGTGCTAAGTGGAATGTATCTGCTGTTTCCTTTGATGCTCTAAACAATGCATGTTTTCAGATGAACTAATAAAGTTTAGAAAATTACACAACTAGCCCAAGGTCACACAGCTGGTGGGTGGCAGAGCTGGGATTCCAGTCCAAGTCCAGTCACCCTCAAAGCTCATATTCCTGTCCTCTATGCCACACTGTCTGCCAGAAGGCAGGCCAGATTGGGATCATAGCATGAACAAAAGTCTTAGACCTTTGGAACACTGAACCAGGTGTTCACGTGACTGTGAGGGATGTAAAAAGGACTTGAGGCTGGATCATGGACCCTTGAGCCCTATATAAGAAGCATTTACTTTATTGGTCAAGTGCAAAGAGTCATGGAGAGCTTCAGACACTAGAGAGAATCCTATAACTTGCATTTTCAGAACATAACTCTGTTGGCAGCTTATGGGGATGGATTTGTTGGAGAAAAGATGGGAGCCAGAGGTAGCCAGTTTGAAGACTATGACAACAGTCCCCTGAGAACTTCCTAGACTAGGAAAATGGGAATAGAAAAGAAATTACATGTAAAGAATCCACTGACAGTGCGAGAGACTAAGAGATGTAGGTGTGATCCCTGGGTCAGGAAGAGCCGCTGGAGGAGGACATGGCAACCCACTCCAGTACTCTTGCCTGGAGAATCCCATGGACAGAGGAGTTAACTGGCTACAGTTGATGGGGTAACAAAGAGCCAGACATGACTAAAGCGACTGAGTGTGCACACATGCACACATATATACATGTATATATATATATAAACAAAGATCTAGGACATCATATATCCACAAGTGTAACAGTTAAGGACACTGACTCTGGAAACTGACAGTCCAAAGTCTGCATCTTAGTTCTGTCATTGTTTAACATTGTTAATTGTTTAACATTGAACAATCAACTTCCTCCCTTATAAAGCAGAAACAATGATTGGCTTAGCTAGTTAGAGCTGCTATAACAAAATACCATGGACTGAGGGGCATATAAACATCAGACATTCACTTCTCACAGTTTTGGAGGCTGGAAATTTAAGATCAAGGTC
Source organism: Madoqua kirkii (assembly GCA_006408675.1). Classification (NCBI taxonomy): domain Eukaryota; kingdom Metazoa; phylum Chordata; class Mammalia; order Artiodactyla; family Bovidae; genus Madoqua; species Madoqua kirkii. The sequence continues at coordinate 37,623 of SJYC01112614.1, read as the reverse complement.
CAAGTATGGCTGAGTTTTGATAAGAGCCCTCTTCTGGGTTACAGACTGTCAGCTTCTCATTGTAACCTTACATGGCAGAAAGAGAATATGAGAATTCTCTGATGTCTCTTTTATAAGGGCCCTAATCCCATTCATGAGGGCTCTATCCTTATGACCTAATTATCCCAAAGGTCCCACTTTCTAATAACATCATACTGGGGGTTGGGATTTCAACATATGAGTTATACGAATATAAACAAACTTTCAATTAATTGTAATGATATTACCTCAAAAAGTATTGTGAAAGTAAGGATTAAAAAGATGAATCACTTAAAAGCAATAATAATACAATGGCCTAGCCCATATTTAGTGCTGAATAAATAATAGCTACTTTACTGTCATTATAATAATTGCTAATAATTCCTTACTGCCTCAGTCTTTCCTATCAATCAGAGAAAAAAAAACTGCAGAGAATAAGAAATAATGAATTTTAAATAATATTTCTTTGTGATCTCATTTAAACTGTTTAAAATTTTCAACAATTATATCTCTCATGTTTCCTAGGATGAGTAGGGTTGAGAATCTGTGGTATGTAGGCTGATGTCTCCCACGAACAGACATTTTGTTGTTGTTCTTTCAGTTCAGTTCAGTTGCTCAGTCGTTATTGCAGTCATGGACGGCAGCATGCCAGGTTTCCCTGTCCATCACCAACTCCCAGAGCTTATTCAAACTCATGCCCATCAAGTTGGTCATGCCATCCAATCATTTCATCCTCTGTCGTACCTTTCACCTCCTGCCTTCAATCTTGCCCATCATCAGGATCTTTTCCAAGGAGTCAGCTCTTCGCATCAAGTGGTCAAAGTATTACAGCTTCAGCTTCAGCATCAGTCCTTCCAATGAATATTCAGGACTGATTTCCTTTAGGATTGACTGGTTTGATCTGCTTGCAGTCCAAGGGACTCTCAAGAGACTTCTCCAACACCACAGTTCAAAAGCATTAATTCTTCGGCACTCAGCTTTCTTTATGGTCCAACTCTCACATCCATGCATGACTACTGAAAAAGCGATAGCTTTGACTAGATGGACCTTTGTTGGCAAAATAATGTTTCTGCTTTTTAATATGGTATCTATGTTGGTCATAGCTTTCCTTCCAGGGAGCAAGCGTCTTTTCATTTCATGGCTGCAATCACCATACACAGTGATTTTGGAGCCCAAGAAAATAAAGTCAGTCACTGTTTCCTTTGTTTCCCCATCTATTTGCCATGAAGTTATGGGACCAGATGCTATGATCTTCATTTTTTTGAATGTTGAGTTTTAAGCCAACTTTTTCACTCTCCTCTTTCACTTTCATCAAGAGGCTCTTCAGTTCCTCTTTGCTTTCTGCCATAAGGGTGGTATCATCCATGTATCTAAAGTTATTGATATTTCTCCCAACAATCTTGATTCGAGCTTGTGCTTCATCCAGCCTGGCATTTTGCATGATGTACTCTGCATATAAGTTAAATAAGCAGGGTGACAGTATACAGCCTTGATGTACTCCTTTCACCATTTGGAACCAGTCCATAGTTCCATGTCTGGTTCTAACTGTTGCTTATTGATCTGCATACAGATTTCTCAGGAGGCAGGTGTGGTCTGGTGTTTCCATTTCTTGAAGAATTTTTCACTGTTCTTTGTGATCCACACAAAGGCTTTGGTGTAGTCAATAAAGCAGAAGTAGATTTTTTTTCTGAAATGTTTTTGCTATGGACCAGTGGATGTTGGCAATTTGATCTCTAGTTTCTCTGCCTTTTCTAAATCCAATTTGCACATCTGTAAGTTCTTGGTTCATGTAGTGTTGAAGCCTGACTTGGAGAATTTTGAGCATTACTTTACTAGCGTGTGAGATGAATGCAATTGTGTGGTAGTTTGAACATTCTTTGGCATTGCCTTTCTTTGAGATTGGAATGAAACCTGACCTTTTCCAGTCCTGCGGCCACTGCTGAATTTTCCAAATTTGCTGGTATATTGAGTGCAGCTCTTTAACACCATCATCTTTTAGAACTTAAAATAGCTCAACTGGAATTCCCTCACTGCCACTATCTTTGTTCATGATGCTTCCTAAGGCCCACTTGACTTCACGTTCCAGGATGTCTGGCTCTAGGTGAGTGATCACACCATCGTGATTATCTGGATCATGAAGATCTTTTTTATATAGTTCTTCTGTGTATTCTTGCCATCTCTTCCTAATATCTTCTGCTTCTGTTAGGTCCATACCATTTCTGTCCTTTATCGAGCCCATCTTTGCATGAAAATTTCCCATCTCTAATTTTCTTGAAGAGATCTCTAGTCTTTCCCATTCTATTGTTTTCCTCTATTTCTTTGCACTGATCACTGAGGAAGGCTTTCTTATCTCTCCTTACTATTCTTTGGAACTCTGCATCAAATGGCTATATCTTTCCTCTTCTTTTCCTTTAACTTCTCTCCTTTTGTCAGCTATTTGTGAGGCCTCCTCAGACAACCATTTTGGCTTTTTGCATTTCTTTTTCTTGGGGATGGTCTTGATCACTGCCTCCTGTACAATGTCACGAACCTCTGTTTACGAACCACTGTCCATGAACAGTGCCTCTGTTTAGGCACTCTATCAGATTTAATCCCTTGAATCTATTTGTCACTTCCACTGTATACTCATAAGGGATTTGATTTAGGTCTTTCCTGAATGATCTAGTGGTTTTCCCCACTTTCTTCAATATAAGTCTGAATTTGGCAATAAGGAATCCATGATCTGAGCCACCGTCAGCTCCTGGTCTTGTTTTTGCTGATTGTACAGAGCTTCTCCATCTTTGGCTGCAAAGAATATAATCAGTCTGATTTCGGTGTTGACCATCTGGTGATGTCCATGTGTAGAGTCTTCTCTTGTGTTGTTCGAAGAGGGTGTTTTCTATGACCAGTGCGTTCTCTCGGCAAAACTCTGTTAGCCTTTGCCCTGCTTCATTTTGTACTTCAAGGCCAACGTTTTTCCTGTTATCCAGATATCTCTTGACTTCCTACTTTTGCATGCCAGTCCCCTATGATGAAAAGGACATATTTTTTGTTGTTAGTTCTAGACGGTCTTGTAGATCATCATAGAACTGTTCAACTTCAGCTTCTTTGGCTGAAGAAGTGTTTGGGGCATAGATTTGGATTACTGTGATACTGAATGGTTTGCCTTGGAAATGAACAGAGGTCATTCTGTCATTTTTGAAATTGCACCCACGGACTGCATTTTGGACTCTTTTTTTGACTATGAGGGCTACTCCATTTATTCTAAGTTCATAGAACTGTTCAACTTCAGCTTCTTTGGCTGAAGAAGTGTTTGGGGCATAGATTTGGATTACTGTGATACTGAATGGTTTGCCTTGGAAATGAACAGAGGTCATTCTGTCATTTTTGAAATTGCACCCACGGACTGCATTTTGGACTCTTTTTTTGACTATGAGGGCTACTCCATTTATTCTAAGGGCTTCTTGCCCACAGCAGTAGATATAATGGTCATCTGAATTATAAATTCATTGTTCTTTAAATTGTTGTTCTTTAGTGAATGAATAACATGCAGTGCATCTGAACAAGCTGTCTTGCTAATGCCCCCTCTGCATGGATGGGGCATTACTTGCTGCTGTCCTGTTTTCATTTCACTGCCTTTTTGGCTCAGGCCCTCCTGGGTCCCCAACTTCTGGACAGCAGAGTCCAGGTCCTCCTGATTCTTTTCATGGTTGAGCAGAGTGAGCCTTATGCAAAATTAGTTGCTTAAAATTTACTCTGTGTAATTTCTCTGCTTGAAATTTGGAGGGAAATATCTAATAACTAAAAACCTATTTATCTGCAAAGTTGGATTCAGTTCAGTTCCATCGCTCAGTCATGTCCGACTCTTTGCGACCCCATGAATCGCAGCATGCCAGGCCTCCCTGTTCATCACCATCTCTTGGAGTTCACTCAGACTCACGTCCATCAAGTCAGTGATATCATCCAGCCATCTCATCCTCTGTCATCCCCTTCTCCTCCTGCCCCCAATCCCTCCCAGAATCAGAGTCTTTTCCAATGAGTCAACTCTTCACATGAGGTGGCCAAAGTTTCAGCTTTAGCATCATTCCTTCCAAAGAAATCCCAGGGTTGATCTCCTTCAGAATGGACTGGCTTGATCTCCTTGCAGTCCAAGGGACTCTCAAGAGTCTTCTCCAACACCACAGTACAAAAGCATCAATTCTCCAGCACTCAGCCTTCTTCATAGTCCAACTCTCACATCCATACATGACCACAGGAAAAACCATAGCCTTGACTAGACGGACCTTGGTCGGCAAAGTAATGTCTCTGCTTTTGAATATGCTATCTAGGTTGGTCATTAAGGAGTCAAAGATTTCTGTGAAGTCAGCTTCCTACCTCTAGGGGGATTGGGAAGTCACAGAGTCCCCAGACTGCTGCCAGGGGAAGTACTAATTAAGAATGCTTGGCATTATTTTTTTCCTCCAAGAACAGGATGGTGAGGGTTATTTTTACAGCCTCTCTCAGTCAGGCACAGATGATCCAAATTCACAGTATACTAGAGTGTTCTAGTTTTACATTTTTACTCCTCAAATCTTCTTATTGTTCTACTGGTTTAACTGATTCTTGGAGAGCGAGTCCTGTGTTGGTCTCACAGTGATGCCCTTTGGACTTGCCCTGGGGTGGGCCCACGGACCTCTGGATGAAGTGTGGTATGACTAAGCTCTGGAGGAGTTAGATGTGATTTGGAAAGCATATTAGTTGTGCTTAATTATATGTCGAATTGTGTATGGGCTAACACCTTCACGTATGGTCTTTGTTTCGTTCCTTCGTATTGAATAAGGATTTGACCTGCTGCGTTTAGAGGAACAATGATTCTGTAGAAATGGATCCAGTAAACAACACTGGCCCATAGGCTGCACAGTGCTGAAGGAGATGGTGTTGAGAAGTACACACATAAAATTATTCAAACAGTGATCCCCAGCGATATGCTTAGACTTTCTATGCATTGCACTATTAATAGCTCAGGTCCCCACAGACCGAGCAAGCATTCAAATTCAATTGACAGCTGTAAATTACAATACAAATAGCATCAAATCACTGAATGGCCCAGTGCCAAAATAATAATATCACCCTTTTTGCATCTGAGTAAATCTGCTCTGAGTGTGAAAGTGATGGCTAGAAGGAGACACGCAGCAGCACAGGCAGCATCTTTTAACACTGAACTATTTGCTCTGGAGGATGCCTGGGGGAGATGTCATAAGTGGAATGGTCCATGGTCTCTTGAGTGAAAAAAAAGCAAATCTCAGCGTTTCATGTTGGTCCATTTAACTATGAAAATCAGTGGATTTTTTTTTCTTAGTTTCTGAGCCAGACAGCCTCACAATTTCCTTAATGATCAGAATCATTAAAACTCACCCTTCAGAGACAATGAAGACAATAAGAGACTTGAAATCATCAGGTTCTTAGTGTTTATACAGCGTATATACACATTATACAACCAGGTATATGTGTGTGCATGCAGACACGCACACACTGTAATGGCAGTTGCCACAGCAACTCTAATTTGCACAAATATTGTTACCTGAACTGGAAAAATCCAGCTCTCCATCATGTTCATAGAACCTAGGCAGGCCTGAGAATCTGGGCAGGGCTGAGGGCTCTCATCCCAGTAGAGAGAGAGGTAAGGTGGATCTGAAGCACAAGGACCAGGTTGAGCCACACAGCAGTACTCACCGAACTGGTATCCATGCACCTCTTGCCTGCAGTTGTGTGTGTGGAATGATGGAGGAGTATAGATGAGCAGTAGATGGTTACGCTGGCTGGCTCTCCATTTGGGAGGTTGCAGCCTTTTGTGTTCACACTGCAGGGAGGCTGGCCAAGGCAAGAGCTGGGGTTAGGAAAGCTGCACATCGTTACATTTCCATTCTGATTACACTTCCCCCACTTCTGTGATCATCCCCACAGGGGGCCTCGTTAACATAGTTTTCATGCCTTCCATGCACAAACTCTGTAGTTATAGCACCGGCCACAGCATCATGCCAAACACCTTTCTCGTCTATTGTGAACTTTCCATCTGTGCATAGGGCAATGGGACACGTGTCCCTGCCTTTGGGGTCGACCAAGGGCCGGGTAAAGGAACAGATGATTCTGTTGAGCCAGACTGTCCTGATTGGCAGCCCCATGCAGTCACGAATTGCTGACCTCAACCTGCTCTTTCCAGAAGGCTCCACCGGACAGCAGCTTCATTTATATGTTCTGCTCCAGTGGTTTGAATTTCATTATCTCCTCCATAGCCCTTTTGGCAAGAGCTTCCACCTTCCTGCTCCAGGCACCCCTTACAATTTGACAGTTGAAGTGTATGGTTAAAGCCATCTTCTTTTTAAAAAGCATTTCCTTTCTAGCTCTGGTTTATTTTCCATATAAATTCACTAGGTGGCAGTGAACGGTGAGGGAAAGAAGGCTGCCTCTGAGAGGCTTTCGAGGGCAAATGTGACTGAACATTCTAAGATATCCAACCTGCACTTTTTTGGGGGGAGGGGGTGTGCCTTGTGGCATGTAGGAACTTAGTTCCTGAACCAGGGATCAAACCCATGCCCCTGCACTGGGAGCACAGTCTTAACCACATAGACCACCTAGGCAGTCCCTCAACCTGCAATTTTAAGGGAACACCTAGTATTTTACTAAGTGATGAAATGCAAGATTCATCGTCAAACTCCTCTTAGCTCTCTGCTAATTTCTTTTTTGGTTATATTCACAAAACTGTTGAAACCAATGACATTTATTCATTGCCTATAAACATATTGCTTTTTCAGAAAACAGTGATTACAATCAGGTCCTACTTGTCCAGTCAAAACTTCTATTTTGTGTGTAAGTGTGAGTGGGTGTAAGTGTGAAGATGTGTGTGTTTTCTTTAGAAGACAGGTAAGCCTCACGATTCCTTGGAGGATTTAGGTGTTGTCCTTTGATTAATTTCTCTAGGTAGCCCATCACCTCCCTTTCACCCTATTAGATTTAGGGTCACAGTTTTTGCAACAGGCAAAGCCTGGAATCTTATATTGCCTCTGCCTTGAGAAGACTCTAAAACTTCAAATTTATGAAAGGACAGTAAAATCTTAGTGCTTATGCTCTCAATTAGTTTCTTTAGATGCCGCCTGGTTTTTAACCTAAATGCACTTTGTGCAGAGGGGAAGAAAACAATTATAAATCAACTAGAAAGGCAGTTTCCATAAACTGCTGAGTTGTGCTGTGGCGGAGAGGTTGAGCTGACCGGGATCAGGAACGCAGGGACTATCGCGTCACAGCCTCCGCACCGCCTCTTCGTTATGCATGGCCCTCCCCTGGCCCTGTCGCTGGCCCTGGCCTGGGAAACTTGACAGAAGTGATGCAGGAAGCTCTGTTTCTCGCCAAACATTCTTGGACACAACAGCACTATTGCGTCAACCATGTTGCTGCTCTAACACTGACCTCATAGTCCAGCTCTCATGACTCAACTTCCTCCAACTTCTGGATCCTTCTCTCTGTGCAGGTGTCTGCCCTGCTCTGGATAACCAGTCCACTCCTACTGTACTGCCTTGGTCTCACCAGACACTCTCAGAGGCCTTTATAATCGGAGCTTGTTCTCAGGACCCCACTATCTGATGCAGACTACCCCCAAGTGCCTCTGATCACTAGATATTGCTAACTTCCAGGTCCCTGAAAGTGTCCTCCACTGAGCTGTTTGGATGCCATGTGATTCCCTTTGAATTCCTCCCATGAGATCACAGTGAAAAACTCCAGCTTTGTTGATGCCCTTGACAAACTCTAAGGAGGGTTACTACGTTTGAGGCTCTGAGCAGGTGCTAGAGGTACACTGGGAATCAGACGTGGTCCCTGTTGTCAGAGAGCTCACACCTACCTCCAGGTCTGTGTTCTGCCTTGGTATCTCACCTCAAAGCCGGCTTCAGGGTCCATTCCGTGGTAGGCCACGGTCGCTCCCAGTCTGTCTGGTCCTATTGCTGCATACTAGGGTGTGGCTGGCTGAGGCTATCAAAACACCTATGCAGTTTCAGGTAGACTCCTGTGTTCTCTGTCCACAAGCAGGTTGGGCAACCATTTTTCAACTTGAAGAAGGAAATGGAGAGCTGAGTAATCACATAATCATTGTCTTTTTCCTGGGGTCTCCATGGCTGGGAGTCCCCACCAGCAAGTGCAGCACAGAACAGACATGAGGAACCTGCCTGGTTTGGGGTGTGACGCCTTGGACCATTTACATCCTGCCTGATGAACTTGCTGTATGAGAGATGAATGTGTCTGGAGTGTAAAGTCATCCCTGTGCTCAGTCACTCAGTCGTGTCCGACTCTTTGTGCCCCATGGACTGTAGCTCGCCAGTCTCCTCTGTCCATGGGACTTCCCAGGCAAGAATACTGAAGTGGGTTACCATTTCCTTCACCAAAAGTCACCCTTTCCTTAGGTTTAATCACATACATGATCAGGAATTCCTGAGGTGGCACTGAGCTGAAAATAAGGCATAACTTGCTAAGAGGATGAAGACAACTGGGGAGAAATTTCTATAAATAGTGGAGAGTTGTACCTTCTAGAGAAGCTGTGCTTGGGCTACTCTATTAATTATCTTCTAAGTGAGTAGTGTGGGTTGTTAATAACATTGGCAGTCCAGTTGAGGACTTAAAGATGACTGTGATAAATCTTAATGATAAACTTATAACCAGTCCACTCCTACTGTACTGCCTTGGTCTCACCAGACACTCTCAGAGGCCTTTATAATCGGAGCTTGTTCTCAGGACCCCACTATCTGATGCAGACTACCCCCAAGTGCCTCTGATCACTAGATATTGCTAACTTCCAGGTCCCTGAAAGTGTCCTCCACTGAGCTGTTTGGATGCCATGTGATTCCCCTTTGAATTCCTCCCATGAGATCACAGTGAAAAACTCCAGCTTTGTTGATGCCCTTGACAAACTCTAAGGAGGGTTACTACGTTTGAGGCTCTGAGCAGGTGCTAGAGGTACACTGGGAATCAGACGTGGTCCCTGTTGTCAGAGAGCTCACACCTACCTCCAGGTCTGTGTTCTGCCTTGGTATCTCACCTCAAAGCCGGCTTCAGGGTCCATTCCGTGGTAGGCCACGGTCGCTCCCAGTCTGTCTGGTCCTATTGCTGCATACTAGGGTGTGGCTGGCTGAGGCTATCAAAACACCTATGCAGTTTCAGGTAGACTCCTGTGTTCTCTGTCCACAAGCAGGTTGGGCAACCATTTTTCAACTTGAAGAAGGAAATGGAGAGCTGAGTAATCACATAATCATTGTCTTTTTCCTGGGGTCTCCATGGCTGGGAGTCCCCACCAGCAAGTGCAGCACAGAACAGACATGAGGAACCTGCCTGGTTTGGGGTGTGACGCCTTGGACCATTTACATCCTGCCTGATGAACTTGCTGTATGAGAGATGAATGTGTCTGGAGTGTAAAGTCATCCCTGTGCTCAGTCACTCAGTCGTGTCCGACTCTTTGTGCCCCATGGACTGTAGCTCGCCAGTCTCCTCTGTCCATGGGACTTCCCAGGCAAGAATACTGAAGTGGGTTACCATTTCCTTCACCAAAAGTCACCCTTTCCTTAGGTTTAATCACATACATGATCAGGAATTCCTGAGGTGGCACTGAGCTGAAAATAAGGCATAACTTGCTAAGAGGATGAAGACAACTGGGGAGAAATTTCTATAAATAGTGGAGAGTTGTACCTTCTAGAGAAGCTGTGCTTGGGCTACTCTATTAATTATCTTCTAAGTGAGTAGTGTGGGTTGTTAATAACATTGGCAGTCCAGTTGAGGACTTAAAGATGACTGTGATAAATCTTAATGATAAACTGCTGCTGCTGCTGTTGCTAAGTCGCTTCAGTTGTGTCCGACTCTGTGCGACCCCATAGACAGCAGCCTGCCAGACTCCCCTGTCCCTGGGATTCTCCAGGCAAGAACACTGGAGTGGGTTGCCATTTCCTTCTCCAATGCATGAAAGTGCAAAGTGAAAATAAAGTAGCTCAGTCATGTCTGACTCATAGCGACCCCATGGACTGCAGCCCACCAGGCTCCTCCGTCCATGGGGTTTTCCAGCCAAGTGTACAGGAGTGGGGTGCCATTGCCTTCTCCGTAATGATATGCTAGCTGAACGGCAAATAAGAAAAACCAAGCTCCTCTCTGGTTCTCCTATTGGAATGAGGCAGGCATTGAAGAAAGATACACTCATAGGAAAACAAAGATTGGGAAAATCAGTTCAATCAGTTCTCTTAGGGAAAAAAAAAAGATCTTTACACACATGGTGCAGGTTTTCCACGGCGCTGTTTTCTCATGCACTTATAGGAGTGTTTTGCTTTGTTTTGTTTTGAAAGCTAGGTGGCACTACCTTTTCTACTGTATACATATACATACATTCAGACACCTATGCAGGAACCACCTGATGGCTTTTTAGTGATTTCTAAAAGATAAAAGGACTTACTTAGACATTAAGTACACAAAGAACCCCCTCTTTAGGAATTTGAACAACCTTCCCTCTCTTTCTTGCACTGTCATTCATGCCTTATAGTTTTAAGACTTTTGGGGACATTTCATGGTTTGCTGATCTACACTGGCAGGATCCAAGAGTGGTGATTTCAATATTGGTTTGGGTGCTTTAATTTGAGTGCTTCTCTGTAATGAGAACTGAAGCTTGAAAATTTATAACAGTGACCAAAAGATGTACTACAGAGTCCTGAATCCATGCTAACAAAGTATGCTCAATACAGCTCATAAACTTAGAAACAGAGAAAAAAAAACACACAAATCGTACACTCTAGGTCCATTGTAGTCTGGTTCCCTCCTCCTTGGCCAGTTGTTGAAGGCTTTAGCACAGAGGGGCTGGGTAATTGCATCCTTATTTGAACCCAGACCCCAATCTCTGTGCCCCAATTCTGCGTTTCCTGCCCCTGCCACATGCACATCCCTGCAAAGCGGCCCCTTCCTGATGTGATGACCACTGTCACGCTGATTGCGGAGTGTCCTCAGGCTCTGTCCCTGCATCTCCCAGCACATGTGTGAAGTGCCTCACCCATGCTTCTACTAATCTTACTTCTTCCCTCCTGTTTCCAGTTCCTGTCTATCGGGCCTGTGCAGCACAAACCTATGGGAGGGTTAACTTTTGCATGCTCTGTGAGTATACCAGATATTCTCTCCTGCGTGCTGGGGGATGTGCAGCCCTCCAGAATTTCAGACAAAAGCAAGAATATCTTCTAGACCAAAGTTACCTGAAGTCCTGTCTTCTGTTACTCAGGAGGCTTTTCTATTACAGTTATTTCTAGGTCCCTGCTATAAATATCCTCCCAGTAGCCATCTGCCCCTGAGGCAGAGTTTTACAATTTTATGCTGGCTGTTTGGGTTACACAATCACAGGACTGCCATCCATTCTAGAGTCATTTCAAGGATTCCTCTCTCTCATAGAGAATATCACCCCTGCTCTGTTAGGAGCGAGCAAGATTTATTTTTGTTTCTTGAAAAATCTGTGCAGTTTATATAAAGCCATCAGGAGCCAGTCGGCTCATGTGATTTAACCCATGAACTCATGAAGGGGATACAGGAAACAAAACAAGGTCTGGAAATTACCTTGATGTCTGGGCTGTGAGCTCCTGTTCCATGGCACCAGGCCAGGTCCCTGCACAATCCATCCACACTAGGGGTGGTAGCATCTCTCAATGGGGCAGGGAGAGATTTTCCCAGAAGAAAAAATTCCAGTAAAACTAGAATTTGTATTAAAACAAAAAAAAAGCTTGAGAGGGTATACTGTTTTACAATTCACAATAAATAAGGTGTTTCAAGGCCAAGACCCTAATGAGATAATCACCACCAAAGCGGCCACTGAAAGGAGCATGTTTGAAAACTTATTGAAAGCATAGAATGGACTGGCCCTGTGCCTAGCATATTGGGTAAGAAGTGGGGAAAAGGGTTGTTTGTTTTCCCTGCAACAGGTGACTGTTCAGAGTCTGAACAGTCCATCCTCTCTGGGAACAGTGCTGATATGTGCATGCAGGGGCTGGTGGGCCCAGTCCCTGGCGGGGAGGACGGACCATGGAGGGGGTGTGGGTGGCTGGGAGGGAGTCACAGGCAGGGGCCCTATTCACTGTGCTCCCCCTGTGGAAACAGCTTCGAGGGAGCCATCAGCAGGGACTGGGAGGCACATAGGTAAAATCAGGAGAAGCTTTGGAACTATAAAATCAGCTGGGAAAGTAAATGGACTCCAAGCACTGGGCAAACGCCAAGAAAGAGGCTTTGAAGTGGTTGTGACCAGAAGCTGGTTGAACAAGCCCTACTGACTTCCTCATAAGTACTCATCTTTTTTCTTTGCTTTTACTTATTTTTTAAATTAATTTCTATTGGTGTTTAGTTGCTTTATAGTGTTATATTAGTTTCTACTGTACAGCAAAATGAATCAGCCATACATACACATATATGCCCTCACTTTTGGATTTTCTTCCAATTCAGGTCACCATAGAGCATTAAGTAGATTTCCCTGTGGTATACAAGGTGCTCTCATTAGTTACCTGTTTCATGAAAGTGAAAGTGTTAATCACTCAGTGGAGTCCGACTCTTTGCCACCCATAGCCTGTAGCCCACCGGTCACCTCTGTCCATGGAATTCTCCAGGCAAGAATACTGGAGTGGGTAGCCATTCCCTTCTCCAGGGGATCTTCCTGACCCAGGGGTCAAATCCTGTTCTCCTGCACTGCAGGCAGATTCTTTATAATCTGAGCTACCAGGAAATGTATATGGGTCAATCCCAATCTTCCAATTCATCCCACCCCCTCTTCCCCTTTGTCTCCATACATTTGTTCTCTATGTCTATATTTCTGTTTTGCAAATAGGTTCATCTAATACCATTTTTCTAGATTATACATTACTATACCATATTGTTTTTCTCTTTCTGACTTATTTCACTCTGATGACAGCCTCTAGGCCCATTCACATCTCTGAAAATGGCACAATTGTGTTCTTTTATGGCTGAGAAATATTAAAAAAAAAACCTTTACTTGGTATATGGCTGAGTTGTTGTTGTTCAGTTGCTAAGTCATGTCTGACTCTTCTCAGCCCCATGAATTGCAGCATACCAGGCTTCCCTGTCCTTCACTATCTCTCAGAGTTTCCTCAAATTCATGCCCATTGAGTTAGTGATGCCATCCAACCATTTCATCTTCTGTCACTCCCTTCTTCTCCTGCCTGCAACCTTTCCCAGCATCAGGGTCTTTCCCAATGAGTTGGCTCTTCTATCAGGTAGCCAGAATATTAGAGCTTCAGCATCAGTCCTTCCGATGAATATTCAGGGTTGATTTCCTTTAGGATTGACCGGTTTGATCTCCTTGCTGTCCAAGGGGCTCTCAAGAGTCTTCTCCGACACCACAGTTTGAAAGATCAATTCTTCAGCACTCAGCCTTCTTTATGGTCCAAGTCTCACATCCATTCATGAGTACTAATAAAACTATAGCTTTAACTATATGGACCTTTGTGGACAAAGTGATGTCTCTGCTTTTTAATATGCTGTCTAGGTTTGTAATAGCTTTTCTTCCAAGGAGCAAGCATCTTTTAATTAATGATTTCACTCACCATCCACAGTGATTTAGGAGCCCAAGAAAATAAAATCTGTCACTGTTTCCACTTTTCCCCTATCTATTTGCCATGAAGTGATGGGACTGGATGCCATGATCTTACTTTTCTGAATGTTGAGTTTTAAGCCAGCTTTTTCATTCTCCTCTTTCACTTTCATCAAGAGGCTTTATAGTTCCTCTTAGCTTTCTGCCATAAGGGCGATATCATCTGCATATATGAGGTTGTTGATATTTCTCCCAGAAATCTTGATTCCAGTTTGTGAGTCATCCAGCCCAGTATTTCATATGATGTACTCTACATATATAATGGCTGAGTAATACTTTTAAAACAAATTTGATTATCCCAAATTATGTCAATGGTAAATAGCCTTATTTCACTTATAGAAGGTAAGATGTAAATTGTAACAAAGTACATTGTGCAGAAGCTTTTAGTATAAGTATTTTCTATCCTTTGTTTAGAATACATGAACATGGAGTCAAATTTTTTATATTGACAAATTTGCTGTTCATATTAGTGAATTTGAAGTACTATCAAAAGCTGAGTTATCCACGATTAATCAAAAGTTCAGTCTACTAAGGCAGAAAAGCAGACTGACTGGTACATTTGAAAGGTTTTTTTGTTAGAATAGTGGAAACCAAACTGAGATTTTCACTTAGACTTAAACAGTAATTAGATTTAATCAGTATATCCTGTTCCCTAGCCTACCTAATTAGTTTTACTTCTTTGGAAAGTAAAACTGAAAGTATCACTTCCATTTATTTTATAATAAATGTGGACCTTGACTAGAGAAATATATATCTAAAGTAGAATTACATGCCTTTAAATAAGCTGGAGAATTCTTAAAAGACCAAGGCACAAAAGGCTTCCTGCCAATCCCATTAAAGTTAAAGGCAGAGGATTTGGGGGGAAAAAAAAAGAGAGAGAGAGAGAAATTTGTTGCAGTGCTCATCAAAATGAGCCCCTGCATGCCTGTTGCAGGCCAAAAGGGTGCTGATGCTCAAAGCTGTGAAATGAATGCATGATTCCTGCTGCTGAAATAAACAGTTAATGCAAATCCCTCCAAGTTCATGAATCACATTTGGGACCAGGCAGATGGTCCATGCCCAAAATCGTGACTACACCAATTTCACAGAGAGGAGGTTTTCACAGGACAGCGAGTGCAAATGAATAGATGGGAAGGTTGCGGCTGCCCACACACTCCCCCTCCACCAATCCCGCAGGCTGAGCTTTCCCTGGCATGTTGCGTGTCCGACGTGTGAGGCAGCCTTTTTCCCCAGCATCCCCATGGGCGCTGAGTTGAAAGGCAAGCCCTCTGAATATAAGATTCTGAGACCTGTTTAATCTCTCTGCTGCAGAAAGAATTTTTGATAAGGGGGCCTATTCCTTGCAAACTGTCAGAGCGTCACCCGCGGGTTGTTAAGCCACAGGAGCAAGACTGGTGACTGGAGAAAATAAGAACACCTGAGAGCTGCCCTTCAGTTAGTACTAACTAGAACCCAAACAGGGGGCTGTCTTCCTATAGACACCATTTTCTGTAAACTCACAACCCTGGGAAATGGAAATTCACATCCACATTTATAGATGAGAAACCTGGGACTTAGAGGGAATAACCAGCCCAGAAAATAGGAGTTAGGATGCAACCACCTCTTGCTGCCTCAGGCACATACCCACTGTCCTATTATATAATGGCACAGGGCAACCTACTTTGCAAGAAGATTTTCAGAGCCTGTGATGAAAACTTCCTGATTTATAAACAGATGAAAGAGTGAGTCGGTTAGTGAAAATGAGGATTTAATCTGGCATTGAGCAAGGAGGTGTTTCAAAAGGGACCCAGGATTTTGTTTTTATCTGTTGGTAAGGCCAACACATCAGGGGACAGTTGTTGTGGAAAAGGATTTGTTGGTCACGGTTCCTAAGGGGAGAGAGTGTGGCCCACCTCACAGCGGCACCCATGGAAGCACCAGGGTCAGTCTGGAGAGAGAAGAAGCAGGGAAAGGCAGGGGTAAAAGTCGTTATTGTGGATTTTCATGGGGATGATTGGACAAGGAAGGCTGAACAGCAGGGCACACTTAATTATCGGCTACTTTAACTTTGGCAGGTTCTGGGAATAGAGATGGTCTCTAGCTGTATCCATCCCTGGGGTATTTTGAGGCTGGGGGATAATGTCCCAGCCAGCAGGAACCTAGATGAAAGGAGGTGGGTGGAGAAATGGAATTGATTGGTTTGCATGTCAAGGTATATTGGCTATCAGATTGTTTCTTCTCTTTAGGAATTATTAATAATTACAGGAGCCCTCTCACCTTTTTCATGGTTTTGCTCTCCACAGTTTCAGGTGCCTACAGTTAACCTCAGTCCAAAAATATTAAATGGAATAGTCCAGGAAAAGATAATTCCCAAGTTTTAGATTTTGAGCCACTGTGAGGCATGTGATGAAATCCTGAGCTGTCCCACCGTGTCCTGCCCAGAATGTGAATCATTCTTTTGTCCTGAGTATCACACTATTTATATACCCAGTAGCCACCTCAGTTAGCAGATTGAAGTCCATTTATCATGGTGCTTGTGTTCAAGTCATCCTTGTTTTACTTAATAATGGCTCCAAAGCACAAGAGGAGTGATGCTGGTCATTTAAATCTGCCAAAGAGGAGGTGTCAAGAACCTACTTTAAGTGAAAAGGTAAAATTTCTCAACTTAATGAGGAAAGGGAAAAATTGTATGCTGAGGTTGCCAAGATCTACAGAGAGAACACATCTTCCATGCATGAAGTTGTGAAAAAGGAAAAAGAAACTTATGCTAGTTTTGATGCTGTATTTGAAACTGCAAAAGTTACAGTCACAGTGGGCAGTGAGTGCCTAGTTCAGATGAAAAAGGCATTAAATTTGTACAATAAGTTATTCTGAGACAGATTGAGAAAGACCACATTTACATAACTTTGATTACTGCATATTGTTATAATTACTCTCTGTTCTATTGTTAGTTACTGTTATTCCCTTGCGGAACCTAATTTATAAGTGGAATTTTATCATAGGTATGTATGTATAGGAAAAAACAGTATATGTAGTGGAAAAAGTGAAAGTGTTTCAGTACTAAACTGTTTACAGCATCCACTAGGGGCCTTGGAATGTATCCCCTGTGGATGGGGATGATGCGGTATGAAATAAAAAGTATGATTAATACAAGAGTGCCCCTACAAAACCTTCTGTGCGTATACCTTTTTTACTTTCTGCCATGACAACTTAAGCAGCAATCATGGCTACAGATGTTTTACGGGACAGTTTTGCTGCTTTCAGAGCACAGTCTGTGGACTGTTCACAAGTCTAAGGAGGCTGAAACATGGGCTTGTGTGCCATTTTTCTCTAGGTATAGGACTTCCCTGGTGGCTCAGATGGTAAATTGTCTCACCTCTCATAAATGAGTCTTTATTAGTGCAAGTATTTGACTCCTGGAAATATTTCTTTAGAAATAGGATCACCTGCTTGCTTCTATAACAACCAGATTTTTCATTCCCTGAATTTCAATAGGACAAAGATGGGGAAGAGATGCCTAAGAAAAGCATGTTGTTGTTGTTGTTCCATTAGGAAGTCATGTTCAACTTTTTGTGACCCCATGGACTGCAGCACGCCAGGCTTCCCTGTTCTTCACTGTCTCCTGGAGTTTGCTCAAACTCATGTCCATTGAGTCGGTGATGCTTTCTCACCATCTCACCCTCTGTTGCACCCTTCTCTTCCTACCGTCAGTGTTTCACAGGATCAGGGTCTTTTTCCAGTGAGTTGGCTCTTGGAATCAGGTGGCCAAAGTAGTGGCACTTTAGCTTCAGCATCAATCCTTCCAATGAATATTCAGGGGTTGATTTTCTTTAGGAATGACTGGCTTGACCTCCTTGCAGTTCAAGGGACTCTCAAGAGTCTTCTCCAGCACCACAATTCAAAAGCATCATTTCCTCGGCGTTCAAAAGTATAGATGTCGTTATAACCTTTATATGATGCTCATATCAAGTTTTTTTTGTTTGTTTTATGTCTTTGACAATAGTCTGTCTTCTTTGCTACCAAAAACGAAGGAA
The DNA here is from genome assembly GCA_006408675.1 of Madoqua kirkii. Taxonomy (NCBI): domain Eukaryota; kingdom Metazoa; phylum Chordata; class Mammalia; order Artiodactyla; family Bovidae; genus Madoqua; species Madoqua kirkii. The sequence continues at coordinate 19,980 of SJYC01112614.1, read as the reverse complement.
TTGTGGCTACGAGAGGAATCAACTCTAAAATCTACTTAGATGTCTCCTCATCCATTGGTGGACACTAGGCAGTAGCAGTAACTTGGGTGGGTAGAGTCACTGTCAAATTCCTCTGTCAATTCACAGCTTCACCCTGCCTTCAGGGGTGTCCTCCGACTGAAGTCATGCCTACAGGGATCACCTTGGCCGTACTGCCGTTCTCCTGGAGGCACCTAAGGATCCAGTACCTTTTATGCTCAAACAACTGAGTGGAGACAATAATAGTCCGTTACACCCCACCCTCCATCCTCGCTCTTCCTTTTAGAGAGGCTGACGGCTAAGAGCAGATGCTCTGCAGTACTGCATGGGTTCCTCTCATGGCTCCATACCTGACCATCTCAGTGACCGGGCTGGTCACCTAACCTCTATGTGCTTCAGGGTTTTTTCCCCTAATCGCTAGAATGCAATGATAATAACAGAACCTATATTGTAGAATTGGTGTGAAGGTTAATTAACTATTTCAGGGACAGAGTTAGGCTCACAGATATCAGCTATTATTAATAATCTTTGAAACAGTATTTTCCCAAGTGGGGCCCATGGTCCACTTGCACCAAAAAAACCTATGCTGCTTTGGCAATCTTTAAGGTTGAAAGTGGCAGACAGAGAAACTTTAAGGATAGAGGCTTTTCAGGCAGGCAGATCTAACTTCAGATTTCACCTCCCCCCTTAAATAGACCTGTGTGATGCAGAACAAATTACTGAGTTTATAGTTTCCTGGAGCTGCCATTTCAATACACTGAGATATTAACATCTATTTTGTTCAACAAATATTTATCAGTGATACTATGTATAGGACACCCTTCTAGCTGCTGGGAATATAATAGTGAACATTCTTGAAAAATCTACTTGTTCAGATTATCGTCAGATCTTGGTGGAAGGCTCTACAGCTCTCCCCTTCTCTACAGCTCAGATTCCAGGAAAATGCCAGAGCACTGGGTAATTCATTGATTGGACCACTCACCCCAGGAGATGGCATCCCATAGAGGATGGGGCGCAGTGACTTAAGATAATGTAGCCAGTTCTGTCACAAAGTAGTTGGTGACCTTAGACACAGCACTACAAAATCCTTGAGCTTCAGAACCTTCTCCTGCAGAATAAGAATGTTGGATTCAAGAACTCTACAATCTCTTCCAGCTTTATCAGCTCATGGGAGACCTATTCTAAATACAATTAGGAGTTCTTGGCTCTTTTTGAATAAGCAGATTCGGGGACTCTCAATATCTATCCCTATCTCCCACCCTCCATGTCTACTGGGATTCTAGTCACTTTTGAGAAGAAACATTGAGTTCTGTGCAAAGCCTTTCTCACTGGTTGGCAACAAAGATGGTACGTCTTCTGCAAAATCCAAAACTGGAATATTAGTAGAAACATCCTAGCTTGTATCTGTGTTTAACAATGAGTAGAAAAATTTTTGAAAAGTATGGTCTGAATTAAGACAGATAAACTTAAAAACAATACATATTAAAAGGTTTAAGGCAGTGCAAGACCATAACTAGAACCAGATGACCATATTGGAAGGCTGAATTTGCCGCAGGAAGAATTGGCTTGTGTTGCCTTCAATAAGTTACCCATCCACTCTGATCCAAAGGAGAACCTGCCTTCTAGGAATGTATGGGGATCAAAAACAATAATAAATGTCTAATGTTTGACATACTTTCCTACATCATAAAAAACACTCAATATATTAACATGGTATTTATTATGATCATCATTTTATTATTGTTATTATTTCTATTACATTATTGCACTTTAACATATTCCTGGATATAAAGCTCACTACTGAACATTCACTTACTTTCTCCTTAATCACCCCTATGTGGTATGCGGAGATGGTACTATCTTAGATAAGGAGTCAATCATGGGTCAACCGCGATTCCCACTCAATCCTGCTTCAGAGGGTCTCAGTCTAAAGTGGCTTTGCTGTCTCCTCCTCATCTGAGCTATCCAGCAAAGTGCTTACAAGACTCTCAGTACAGGCAGACCCTGGAAGAGGCAGCCAGGCACACCAGCCTTCATTGGGCTGCCTAACGTAAACTGACGAATTCCGCCACCAAGGTTTTGTTTTGTTTTTGGCCCTTTCGCCTTTGTCATACACACGCAGAAGGAAGTCGATACCAGAAATGTCACTTCAGCACAGACTAGAAGTTGACTGCTGGGTTTTATGTGGAGGGTTTATTAAAAAGTAAATCGATAGCTAAAAAGAACTCCGACTAAGAGAAGCCCATAAATTTAATGGCATTTATTAATTTATGGGCTTTTATCCCAAAATGAGTCATCTTTCTAGAAAAGCATCAGAAGCTGTGATTTGGTTAGGACGATGCTTGCTGCCTCCCCTTACAGAGATGACGACGACCCACCAACATCTGAGCTGGTTAGATGCCCAGCAGCATACTCACCACTTCAATCCAACTGCCTTTCTCCAGGCCTCTCTTTGACCTGACACATTTGTTTATCTCATTGTGATCAGCCTCTCTCTCTACTGACACAAGCCTGGTAGATGATCCAGAAACGGCAGCAGATGAGCCCTAATGAGACCCTAATTGGGTACTGACCCCAGGATTCGTCTTTGAACTCAGCCTCTTGCTGGCTTGCCAGGCTCCCTCTCAGGCTACAGTTTTCTCATCTGCAAAATGAGAGGCTGGTATCACCAGTTCTTAATTGCAAGCTGCCCTCAGGAAGGATCCAAAGGCATCTGGCCAGCAAAGTCCTGGGAAAAAGCCCTTAGCAAGGAGGGGCTCACTATCTTGTCTCAGTCCTGGCCCTCTCATGGCAGCAGGAAAGAGAGGCCCCAACAAAGAAAATGCCATGCCTGTCAAGTCCCTGATCCCCATGAGTCCAGTGAATGAGACTTCAAGGTGCTGGAGGGCTTGTCATTGTGGATGAGGGTTCCCTTCCTGGACTATCCTGCACACAGGACTCAGTTCCCATGTCCATGGCTGGGAAAATATGGAGGAAAGAATAGAATATCATCACAGCCTTCAGCTGTTATGTGACAAACAAAGTGGGGAGTAGTGGAAAAAGTGGACTGTGTGGGAGTCTGTCTCTACAGCACCCTCCAGATAGAGCTGGGGGAAAGAGTAGTCATGCGACCCAACACTAGTTCAGAGCAGTCTGGCTTGAGTGCCAGTCTTGAGTGCCAGTGGTGTTCGAGGCATCAGAGGATACATAGAATCAACACATAGGTCTGTTACTCTCTGGCCAGGGATTTTGTGTGTGTGTGTGTGTGTGTGTGTGTGTCTATAACCACTGTAGATTTCACCCATTTCATTGAATACCATTGCTCTGAAGGCTTGATCATCTCAAAATGCATGCTAGATGTAAAAAAAAAAAAGATCAGAAAATGTCATTTAATTTTTATTACTAGAAATATTAGAAGACACTTTTATTATTTTTATATCATTTACTTTCTTCACATTTTGAGACATAAAAATCTAGCAAGTGTTGTCACTTCCTCATTGTTGGCCTCTGTTGTATTTTCTGTAGCATTCATGTTTACTGTTCACATTGATCTCATAAGGAGTTTGCTGTTATCACCAAGAAATAGACAGAGAAGGGAAGGTGGGGCTTTACATACACAGGTGGTGAGAGGAAAGGTTGGGATTTGACCACCTGCAGAATCTACTGGCCAATCATTTGGCCACCTGATGAGAAAAGCTGACTCATTGGAAAAGATCTGATTGCTGGGGAAGATTGAAGACAGGAGGAGAATGCAGAAGCAGAGGATAAGATAGTTAGATAGCATCACTGACTCAATGGACACAAACTTGAGCAAATTCTGGGAGATAGTGCAGGACAGGGAAGCCTGGCATGCTGTAGTCCATGAGACTGCAAAGAGTCAGACACAACTAACTGAACAGCAACAGCAGGGATCTACTGTTATCCTGTCTGCCATACTGGGATGCCTCCCTCTGCACACCTGCGCTTGACTGCTAGGGTCAGGGAGAAAAGAAAAATGAGGGGCTGTGGACCCTCTGAGATGGCCAGACCTGGGCTGTCAGATAAGGGAGATCCTTCAGGACCTGGGGGTTTTACTCGTTGCATGTTCCAGGGAGGAATCCGTAGGACTCATCCAGAGCACAGAACCTTAATGCAAATGGCCCTCCAGAAGGGCTGCATGCAGTGCGCCCATCCCCACAGAGGGATGACAACCCAGGACAGCCAGAGGCTGAGAGGCGCAACTGGAAACATGGGTTTGGAGCCAGAAGACCTGGGTTTGAACTTAACTGTTACAACTTCTCTGAGCATTAGCTCCTTGTGCATCATCTAGAGCCAAAGTCCCCAGCCTCTTTGGCACCAGGGACCAGTTTCATGGAAGACAATTTTCCCTCAGACCAGGAGTGGAGGAATGGTTTGGGGATGATTCAAGTGCATTACATTATTATGCACTTTGCTTGCCTGGAAAATTCCATGGACTACAATCTACGGGGTCACAAAGAGTCAGACATGACTGAGTGACTTCACTTTCGCTTTCACTTTATTATTATTACATCTATTATTATTACATCAGCTCCACCTTAAATTATCAGGTATTAGATCCCTGAGATGGGGGACTCCCAATCTAGAAGTCACCACCTCTACCATGTCCAAACCTAGAGAGTTATTGTGAGAGTCACATGAAAAACAGATGTCAGACACTATAAAATGCAACATGTTTCCGAGTGCTTCACACATGGTAGGTGCTCAGTGCAGGACTGTTGAATGAGGCAACTTTGTTCCATGAGCCCGTGTATCTTGTAGACAGAGAAAGGCAGCTTGCTTCATGTGCCACTGAAAATGAATCCATTGTCCCAGGTGTAGTCTGCCTCCCACTAAATGAAAGAGGCATGCAAGATTTGACACACAGTAGGCAGACTTCCTGAGAGTCGGCATCTTAAAGCCTTGAGTGCATTCTCACAGGAATATCAAAGTCCTTTAGAGCCCTGTTAGGTTTGGTTTCAGGATAATTATGTCTGGAGATATAGACAAACAAGAGTTCTTCCTCCCCTTTGGATTCTAAAAGAGCAGACCAGAGAATGTTGCACCCATGGCTGTGGTTCCATTAGGGTCCAGCAAAGTAGACTGTAGATGAACCTCTGGCTTGTATCTATGACTTGTTTGTTTACTATGATTATTCATTCATGGAAATGGTTCTTTGCAATGGAATGCTGTCTGCCTCAGAAATCTAATGATGAGGGTTATTAATCCTTGAAGCCAGGGTGATCATCAGGTGGACTGAGGCTGAAATAATTCACCATTTTGCAATATTTTGCACAGTTGTGTTCATTTTATAAGACCTTTCTCATCTTCTGCTTTCCCTACCCGATGCCCTAGTCACATGTCAGTGAGGACATTGGCACCCTCACACACCATGTAACACATGCACCATGTAGCCACAAGCAACTGGAATACTTGAGATGGATGTTGAGCCTATGAAAGCAGGTCTATTTCTGAGTATTTCAGGGGATGCAGTCTCTGATTTAATTATGTAATCTCTTGAACATTAGGCCTAAAACCTCAATCCAAATAGGTCTGTTTCACCTTGGGTTTGCTTTTAAAAACTGAATGCATTATCAAACCTTAAGGGGACATCACTCCAAATGCATTGCTCCTGATATATTTCCATGTTGCAGAGGGCATCTCAGAATTGACAAAGGTGGTCTCTTAAGAGCAGGGCAACAGAAGGGCTTTCCACTCAGTTGGAGAGGGATGCAAAAATTGATGTTTTGCCAATACTAATAATAGTGACTGCAAATACTCCCCACCTACAAAGCATCCTCATGTGCTCTATCCCCTGTGAGCCTCATAACAGCCCTCAGAGACACGGAGAGGGCATTGCTTTTCCTGTTCTCACCCTCACTGGAGGATGAGAAAGCAAAGCCCTGAGGTTCCACAAGCAGCAAGGAAGGACTGGCATTGCCAGTGACCTGGTCCAAAATCTTCCATCCCATCTTTTTTTCTCATGGACAAGCAGCATTCTTAGTTCCTGTGGTACCTACTCAGGCACCATGTCAGAATCTGGGATTCCGAGTGTCTCCTCACTTCTCTGAGTGACACTGAGCTAGCCCTGAAGGAAACTGCAAGAAAGTATTAATACTCCTAGACCCAGGCCTTCTATTAAGAGGCTTAAAGTGCAAAATTTCAAGGGCTGTCTTCCCCACAAGCCTCTGGACTCTGGCCTCTCCTTTGTGCTTACTCCATCATATACATGTCCTCTCTCAGCCTCGTATCTTTTCATCTCTTACTCCCCTGCTTGAGAACTCACTGAGGAAAAGAGCCACCTTTCATTCAACCTCATATGCTAAGGAGAGTTGTCCTGTTTGGGGGAATACATCTGAAATGAACATATGAAGAAATTGATCAAATAATTCATTCCTAGAGAGAGATCCAGGCAAGTGTATGAGAAAGCAAATTTGTGGACTGAATCTATCTTATTCCTCCTTCCCCCATCATCCTTCTTAAGGTGATGGTTTTCGCTCCAGAAATGGCAAAGTAAACCCAAGCATACTATATTCTTTGGCCATGCTCACAAACTCTGCAGTCCTCGTAATCATGTAGATTACCTGGGAGAGGCCAGTCGGGATTCACAGACAGGCCCTTGTGACACAGCTGCAGCCTTCTGGGTGTGACCCACACTGGGCAGATGAACAGGTGAAGGGATGCGTGGTGTGTGTGTGGTGCACTGGCCTCATAGCCCTGAGGCTGGCTTTTCTGAGCCTCAGGAGTGACAGACAGACCCAAGACCAGGTAGTCCTATAGCTTAAGTCAAGCTCTCCTGGCAAATATTAGTACCTTCCTGTAATTATGGGCTTCCCTGGTGGCTCAGATGGTAAAATGTCTGCCTGCAATGCGGAAGACACGAGTTTGATGCCTGGGTTGGGAAGATCCCCTGGAGAAGGAAATGGTAACCCACTCCAATATTCTTGCCTGGAAAATCCTATGGACAGAGGACCCTGGCAGGCTACAGTCCATGGGATTGCAAAGAGTCAGACACAACTGAACGACTTTACTTTCCTGTTAATTAAAGAAAGGTAGGTAGTATATTACAAGCTCATGTTAGACTAAAGTATATTTTGCCACTGTTAGGTAGGGAAAGTAACATGGTCTAGGAAGGAGTGATAACCCTGGATGTTCTTAGCCCTGAAAATCTACATGAACTCTTCAGAACTTGGTTCCTTGATTTGAAAAATAGGTTCAGTTGTAGGTAATGCATAGTGTTGTTCTGATGATTAAATATGATAAGGGAGGTAAAGTATTTACTAAGTACCTGGATTGATTAGGTGCCAAGGAAATATTTCCTCCTCTCCTTGCCTCTCCTCTTCCCAATATAATAATAGTAATCAGATGAGCAGGATTTCACCAGAACATAAACAGTTAACTAAAGAGAAAAAGAACATTTTAAAAAAGATGTAGATCACTGATTATTACAAATATGAGTGTAATTTAAAATAAGCTGTATCTAGTCATTGCTGATGATCTTGCAGAACTTTCCCTTGGCAGGACCCTATTTGCAGAAGTTGGCATGAGTTAGTGTAGCTTTTTTCTTTAATTATTAAAGCATCTTTGTTTGTACAAAGTATGTCATGCTGCATGCTAAGTCACTTGAGTTGTGTCCGACTCTTTGCAGCCCATGGACTGTAGCCCATGGGATTCTCCAGGCAAGAATACTGGAGTGGGTTGCTATGCCCTCCTCCAGGGAATCTTCCCAACCCAGGGATCGAACCTGCATCTCTTATGTCTCCTGCATTGGTGGGCAGTTTATTTACCAGTATTTCAACTGTCAAGTAAATCTGGGTAGTCTTCTCTCCCTGTCTGCAGGACTTGCTGTATTATAAGCTTCTGAAATATCTATTAAACCATCTAAGAGTACTTTCCTTGAAGTCAAGACCTGAAGGCTTTTATTTTACATGCCTCCCCTCATCCTGTCCCACATGCTTATCCAGGAATGACCTGTGTTGCCATCTTAAAAACCCCTCTTGACTTGTGTGAGTCTCCTCTCCTCAGTGAAGCTGCATCTTTTCCAGCTATAAGTAACCATAAGTATGCAGTTGTACAAGTTCCTGGACACTATCCAGAATCTATAGAGACTCAAAATGTTAAGAAGGAAGAGCTAGTGCTACAGCCAGACATGCCCAGTCAGTCCAACAGCCTCCTGGATGAGACATTTCCTCTTCTATGTGCTCATTAAACATGAACTCTGAATGCATTCATCCCCAAGGTCATTGCACCCAGACACAGAAATGCTTTTGTTCTGCACAGTAATTGATAGCATTTGCAGTAGCTGTGATGTCTTCTTGATTGTTGACTTTGATCACTGTTGCTTTCCTGAACTGGGTGCATTCAGCATTTTGGATGTGAAACTGCTGATAATTCATCAGGTTGAAGATGCAGGTCTTAAGCATTTGCACTGGCTGACTCTCATCCTTAGCTTCAGGACAAGTGGGAGAAAGAAGCGCAGAGTCCAGGTTGAGGGCAGAGACACGCATCCTCTCTCACCCTTCCACTGCTTCCAGTTTTGCTCTGTCCCCTACTGAGACCCCACTCCCATAACCTCTACCTTTACAGTCTACCTTGACTACCCTTCTACTTGCCACCTAAGTACTTGTTGGTGCCATGGTACGACTTGGGCTTCCCTGATAGCTCAGTTGATAAAGAATGTGCCTGCAATGCAGGAGACCCCGTTTGATTCCTGGATCAGTAAGATCCCCTGGAGAGGGATAGGCTATCCAATCCAGTATTCTTGGTCTTCCCTTATGGCTCAGCTGGCACCTGCAATGTAGGAGACCTGGATTTGACCCCTGGGTTGGGAAGATCCCCTGGAGAAGGGAAAGGCTACACACTGCAGTATTCTGGCCTAAAGAATTCCATGGACTTTATAGTCTCAAAGAGTTGGACATGACTGATCGCCTTTCACTTTCTTTTCAAGGTACTACCTACACGAAATTTAAAAGGAACTTTTGGTGACTCAGTTCATACAGGGCAATTTACATCTTCCAACACCTGACTTACCAAGAATTTCAACTCTACTGTGTGGGAGTTAGATGAGTGCTGGTGGTGAAAAACCCTTGAAAAGGGCAGACTTTATCCTGAATTGCCCCTTAGTCCATCCACTCCCTCTGTAGCAGCCTTTGAGCAAGGCAAGACACTCGCAATCTCATCAGTTATCGTCTGAGATCTTTTCCATCATGGATACCAGCCACGTAGTATCTGGCCTCAGATCCCAGTCAGGTTTTGATTTTGAAGGGTATATTCAAGGTCCTTTGTGTTTCATTTAAACCACCCAACCACAAAGCTAACCATCCAAAGATGATGAGCAAAGTAAAGAAATAACCTGGGAACTTGACAAATGTTAACATTTCTTACAAACAACCCAGTGATTTGGTTCTTTATGACCTAGAACACCTCCTTTCATACCAAAAATGCTTCCAAGGTTCCCATCCCACAAATCTCTTTGCAAGCCTCTCAGCTCCACCAACAACCCAGCCTGCAGGTCACCCTCACTCCCTACCTACTAAAGGAGTTGTAAGAAGTTTGCCAATCAGCAAGATCCCTAGAAACAACATATAAATAGAAGACAGTGCCTGGCACTAACATCTGAGCCGAGAGATAGGAACCCCCTGTTTTGCCTGGAAAGCTGGTATGGGTGCAGGTTTCAGAGTATCCTCACAGAATAAGTCTTGTCCTTGAATATTTTCTTATTTTCTAATATGAAGTTATTTTTATTTAATTCTTTTTTAGGCCCTTTCTCTCTTGGGCTTCCTATAAATTATGAACATATGTATATATTTTCCTGTAATCAGTATCCATAACTCTGTTTTCCAAAGATTTGTGTTGAAGAAACAAATCACATAACTGGGAAGTGTGTGGGGTTAAGAGAAAGTATAAAGCTATTTTCCAGAAGTGTGTTTTATTACTTTTATGATTCAATATGTAGCAAACTGAGATGCACAGATATGGAATCTCCATGAGGAATGTGTGCAGACAAAAAGCTTATTAGCATAGTTTCCTCTCTTCTAAAAAAAATCCTCCCCGTTCCCAAAATAACTGATAAATGATCCTTTGTGGTGGTGGTTGTGGTGCTGCCTTTACGCTGTCAAACGCCTACTTTACATCTTGCTGAAAATTAGAGCTTTGCAGCTGTGGCCAGTAAATGTGGATGTTTACTCATTGGCTGACGCCACCAAGGTTCGGAAAGCGCTAGGTTTAGAAGACCAGCTGAGGCCAACTCACAGAATTTAAAATCTTTAAAATCTTTTAGATTTGTAATTGCCGAAGAATGTTACAACTTCGAAGAGTAAGGGTTATGTGAATGCTACATCATGCTAAAAAGGCTACACAGACACAGTTGTTATTTGTGGTTTGTTTTTGCTAATATCTCCTTCACTTGGCACTCTGAGGACAGTATCCTGGAGAAGTGAAAACTGACTTCCCAAGATGCCAGTTGTGCCTAAGCCCAGCATCTCCTTGACCCTATATCACCTTGTCCCTTCTTTGCTTCTCCACATGGCCATCGAGCTCTCCTTATGCAGTTGATTTTAGCTAGATATCCAGAAGCAGTCTTATTTAAACACACATCATGAAAGATGAATGAATGGTCAATTGATTTGAACCTTCTCAAGAGAACTATTCTTTTAAGGAGGATGTTAGAGTAAATCAATGTCTGATGGGTGGAATTTCAGGTAGAAACATCAATGTTTATTGAAGGTTTATTAAACATTGGTCACAGTTCTTTGGATTTTATGGCAAAACCACAAAATTAAGAGAAGCAGCCTGGTAATTGTACATGGACACTAACGCTTCCCAGCACCTCTTTCCACACTCTCTCTCTCACCTCAACCACCAGCTCCCACTTGTCGAAGTGTCCGCCCCAGTGCACCATCCCTGAGTCTTCTCGAGTCCTTCTTCATTCAGTGATTATCTGGAGAAGATGCCCAGCAAGCACAGATCTTTCTGCACATATGTCCAGTCATTTTCTCTGACCCATTGCCAGTCATATCTTAAGCCACCAGCAGCACTCAAATCCTATCCACTCAAGTCCTAAGAACAGAGTTCAGAGACAATAAAAATTTGGAAGTTACATTTTCTTCCTATGCCATCTCCCTCTCTTCCTCTCCTAGCTTAAAATTATTTTCCAATCCAAAGTAGGCCTTTTTTTCTCCTAAATCAGTTCTTTACCTGAAGTATTTTCAGATGTTAAGAGTATTTTGGGATCATTTCCAAAGAGGATTTTCTTTTTTTTTTTTTGCTTTACAATTTTAAACATAATTAATTCCAAACCAAAGGTTTCTCCTGTGTTTGGAGAATGAAGGCATGATGTAAAAGCTAAGCTTAACTTGAAGCTGGAAAATCAGGATTTACAGTGGCCAGTGTTAACATGAACTTTGTTTGAAAGTCATATGCATTTAGTAAACTTCATCCCCAGCTAGGTCAAGATGCCAGCCTGATTTTGATCCCTTGGAGAATCGGTTGCCTTTCTGAGTGTGGCATGGAATTTGTGGGGGACTAAGTCAGTCTTGGATTTATGTTTGCTCTTGACAAGCTTCTAAGAGACTTCATTCCAAATACCCTCACAATTGGAATGGCCCCAAGGAGCAGCAGAAAGGTCATGTGAGGAGAGTTCCACTGGTCAGGAATCTGGGCTCTTTCCCTGGTGAGAGATGTTTGACTTGGCACATCAGTGACCTCAGAGTAATTAATCAGAGAGTAATTAATAAAGAGTTAGTCAGTATGTATCTTATCTTGCAACTTTTTGATTTTCTTTCATTAGTTATATCAGTCTTGACTTGAAATTCTTGCATCTCCTTTTAAGACGCTGAGAAACTTCCTTTGGCAATGCATCTGTCGACTCAGTGATCTTGAAACATAAACTTCTTCCCTACGCTGCTGATCAGTGGTGGTCTGAGCCGCCTTGTTTGCAGAAATCTTGTCTGCATCTGTCTGCTGTTGAATCCCTAGTGTCTAGCAGTGTCTTGTACACAGTAGACGTTAGTAGATAGTTGTTGAATGAATGAATGAATGAACTAAGATATAGCCCTAACCATGGGTAACAGTCTAAAGGATTTCCAGAGCCCTGAAAGAGATGAGTGGTCTGGTGCTTCTGAAGTTCTCAGATGGACAGCATTTCATTATCAAGTCCATTCTTGTTCAGATGGAAGACTAGCTCTTGCTGTCTATCTCTCTTCAGCTCACTCTCCTTGACCATTTTACTTTCATCCAGTTCTTCTCCAATTATTTAACAGGGCTGCCTGTTATATTGCTAATTAAATGTTGGTAGAAGAAAAATACTGGGGGGGGGACAAGAAAAATGAAAGATTAAGGGTGAGGAACATAGTGTATAGTTGTCTTTTTTTTAAGTATAATTGCTTTACAGCATTGTGTACAGTTGGTATTGAGTATCACTTCTTTGAACTGTAACTCCATTACAAGGTGAGGGATTTTCCAAATTTCCAAATGACTACTTGGAGGAGGAAGCAGGGGGAAGGAAGGAGTAGGTGCTGGATCACACCCCACAGGAGTCTCCCCAGGGAGGAGCAGGGGATGGGCATGGTACCGAGCTCAGAAGGATACAGAGCAGGGGGAAGCAGGGGTGGATGCCAGTGTGAAGGAAAGAAATGGAGCAGTTCTGGTCCGTGTGAGGCTTGAGGGGAAAGAAAGTAAATACACTGTGATGCTCTGTGCAAACCGTTCCATCGAGAACACCCTCATCAAGACTTTTTTTCTTCAAAGCTGACGACTACTGATCTCTGTTGAATAGACCCACCCTAGAAGCAGCCCAATGGGGCTTCTCTGGTGGCACAGTGGTGAAGAATACACCTGCCAGTGCAGGAGACAGAGGAGATGCAGGTTTGATCCCTGGGTTGAGAAGATCACCTGGAGTAGGACATGGCGCCCACTCCAGTATTCTTGTCTGGAAAATTCCATGAACAGAGGAGCCTGGTGGGCGAGGGTCCATGAGGTCACAAGATTCAGTCATGACTGAGAGCGCACACACACACACACACACACACACTCACACACACACACACTCACACCTGAGACATCCAAATGCCCCTTAATTAGTATTACTCTCAAAATAGCTAAAGACAAATAGCAAATGTTAGAAAGGAAAATTAAAGACCATGAGAATCTTCTATAAAAGGTGTAGTTCCCAAATATTTGGTTTCTGGGGCCACGAAAATATTTAAAATTTCCTTGAACCTAACTTTAACATTTTTGCCTTGGGAAGCCCCTGGAGCAGAGAGGAGGCAAGGGACTACCCTACATTAACACCATCATAAAAAGTAAAACACCAAAACACTGGAAAATATACACTTTTTAAATAAAGCACATTCTTTAAAGTGGTATCCATTTGGCTTCAAGAAAATTCCCTTACAATTGTTCTTATTTTTCACATTTTTTCATGGACCAATAAAATTTCTTCATGATTTCCCATACCAGTGTTTATGCACAGCTGTCCTGGAGGCTCCAGGGTAAATAGGCTGAATTCAGATGAAACTCATGAACTCTCTCTCAAGAAATAGATAGATACATACACGCTTTTGCAAACAACTTCAGGAAGTTCATCTCTAAGATAAGCACTTGTACTCTAGAGAACCATTATATGAATAGAGATCAGTCATCTGAATTCATTATACCATAGCCAGTCATTTTACAATTTTATCTTAATTTTATAGCTGTGCATGCCAAGGCATGGTAGTTCAATAACTTAGAGTCCATCACCATGTGAATTAGTGGCAGAACGAGGAATACAATTCACATGACCTAAGTTCTGGAATGTGAAGTCAACTGGGCCTTAGGAAGCATCACTATGAACAAAGCTAGTGGAGGTGATGGAATTCCAGTGGAGCTGTTTCAAATCCTGAAAGATGATACTGTGAAAGTGCTGAACTCAATAGGCCAGCAAATTTGGAAAACTCAGCAGTGGCCACAGGACTGGAAAAGGTCAGTTTTCATTCCAATCCCAAAGAAAGGCAATGCCAAAGAATGCTCAAACTATCGCACAATTACACTCATCTCACACGCTAGTAAAGTAATGCTCAAAATTCTACAAGCCAGGCTTCAGCTATACGTCAACCGTGAACTTCCAGATGTTCAAGCTGGTTTTAGAAAAGGCAGAGGAAACAGAAATCAAATTGCCAACATCTGCTGGATCATCAAAAAAGCAAGAGAGTTCCAGAAAAACATCTATTTCTGCTTTATTGACTATGCCAAAGCCTTTGACTATGTGGATCACAATAAACTGTGGAAAATTCTGAAAGAGATGGGCATACCAGGCCACCTGACCTGCCTCTTGAGAAACCTGTATGCAGGTCAGAAAGCAACAGTTAGAACTGGACATGGAACAACAGATGGGTTCCAAATAGGAAAAGGAGTTCGTCAAGACTGTATATTGTCACCCTGCTTATTAACTTATATGCAGAGTACATCATGGGAAACGCTGGGCTGGAAGAAGCACAAGCTGGAATCAAGATTGCCAGGAGAAATATCAATAACCTCAGATATGTAGATGATACCACCCTTATGGCAGAAAGTGAAGAACTAAAGAGCCTCTTGAAAGTGAAAGAGGAGAGTGAAAAAGTTGGCTTAAAGCTCAGCATTCAGAAAACGAAGATCATGGCATCTGGTCCCATCACTTCATGGGAAATAGATGGGGAAACAGTGGCTGACTTTATTTTGGGAGGCTCTAACGACTTTCACTTTTCACTTTCATGCACTGGAGAAGGAAACGGCAACCACTCCAGTGTTCTTGCTTGGAGAATCCCAGGGACGGGGGAGCCTGGTGGGCTGCCGTCTCTGGGGTCGCACAGAGTCGGACACGACTGAGGCGACTTAGCAGCAGCAGCAGCAAAGTCACTGCAGATGGTGATTGCAGCAATGAAATTAAAAGACACTTACTCCTTGAAAGGAAAGTTATGACCAACCTAGACAGCATATTAAAAACTGAGACATTACTTTGCCAACGAAGGTCTGTCTAGTAAAGGCTATGGTTTTTCCAGTGCTCATGTATGGATGTGAGAGTTGGACTATGAAGAAAGCTGAGTGCTGAAGAATTGATGCTTTTGAACTGTGATGTTGGAGAATACTCTTGAAAGTCCCTTGGACTGCAAGGAAATCCAACCAGTCCATTTTAAAGGAGATCAGTCCTGAGTGTTCTTTGGAAGGAATGATGCTAAAGCTGAAACTCCAGTACTTTGGCCACCTCACGCGAAGAGTTGACTCATTGGAAAAGACCCTGATGCTGGGAGGGATTGGGGGCACGAGGAAAAGGGGACGACAGAGGATGAGATGGCTGGAGGGCATCACCGACTCGATGGACATGAGTCTGAGTGAACTCCAGCAGTTGGTGATGGACAGGGAGGCCTGGCATGCTGCGATTCATGGGGTCTCAAAGAGTCGGTGAGGACTGAGCAACTCAATTGAACTGACCTAAGTTCGGCATTGATTTAGCTAAACTACATAACATTCTGAGACTGTAACATAGAGGGCAAATGATATTTCCCCAGCAGTACTGAAAAGTAAATCAGCAAATCTCCTTTCTGCCTACAGTGGAGGCAGGAGTGGCAGCTGGGAATGGGGGGAGGTGGGGCTGATGGAAACAGCGACATTACAGAAAGAGCAAAGGCAGTGCCCTTGGACTTGAGGAAAAGAATATACTCACAAGGCAGTCAGGATGTTTTTAAGAGAAAAAGAAAACTGACCAGATAAGACAGCTTCCTTCATCTCACTTAGCCCAAGGGAGGAAAAACTGGGAAACAATTCTAATTAACACTAATAAAACTAACATTACAATATGTGCCTAATTCAGCCACTACCCAGCAGTGTATATCTGTGTGAGATCTTCAAGCTCACACATATGTAAGTGATATCCAACATAAGGTATTATTGTTTCTATATAATTTAATTATTTTCAATGGAAAGGGAAGGAAAAATTTCCTCCCATCCCCAATACCCTTTTTTACATCCCAGGGTTTAAGAACTCTGAGTAGAGCTACTGAGCACAGCCTGAAGTCAGATGTACATACAAACATAATGAACAAAATATAGTAACATACGCGCTTGTGTGTGTGTGCTCAGTTGCTCAGTTGTGTCCTACTCTTTGCAACCCCATGGACTATAGGCCACCAGGTTTCTTTGTCCATGAGATTCTTCAGGCAAGAATACTGGAGTGGGTTGCCCTCCTGCAGGGGATCCTCCCGATTCAGTGATTGAACCAGTGTCTCGTGCATCTCCTGCATTGGCAGGCAGATTCTTTACCACGGAGCTACCTGGGAAGCCAATATATGCACTTACTAGATTATAATGAATCAAAGCTTTATTGAGCTCAAATTTTTCTACACCACACTTGAATGATAAAATCACAGGGAAATAAATAGCAAGGATCTGGTCTATATTATATGCTCTTGATCATAACCAGCCTCCTATATGTTCCCCTCAGGCATGTGGTATAATCAGTCATCAGGGAAATGAAGTCTTGCTTCTTTCATTGACATCACCCAGGATTTCACACACCCTCCCTGGGGCCTGGGGCTGGAAAAGGTTGACATTGTAACATGACCCACAGTTCCTGTTTAGGTGTCAGTGATTTCATACCTGACTCCTCTTGGGCATATCTGGACTGCAAAAGATGATCCTAGAAAGCACATGGCTTCATTTATTATGATGAACTTTCAGTGGTAGGATTTCAGATGGAGTAACACTGGATGGAACAGATATTATAACTGGAGTGGAAGGAAACATTCCCAGCACAAGTCTTGCTGTGCTTCTGTTATGTCTGACCCCTAGAATCAGTCTCGTCCTGCTGCTCCTATGCCTGCCAATGGGATGACTCTTTCCTATGTATACATATGGGGGTGTGTGCGTGCCACACAGTCCTCCCCACTTCATGTTTTTGCTGTTTCTGTTTTCTGGAAGTCCCTAGATACTTATCCCAGTACAGTGATGTGAGCAGAGAGGATTAGGGGCTAAGACTCTGGTCACCTCTAAACATTCCCTGGAGAAGAAGTTACTATGACCCTCTTCATGCTTTATTCAGCCCCAAGTCTGTGAGCCAAGAGGTGAGGTGTACAAAAAAAGAAGCAGATGGGGTCCTCCTCTTTTATGAGAGTGGGGCTTCTTTGCTTCGTCAAGTTAAGCAAGGTTTGTTGTTGTTGTTGTTGAATTGCTCAGTCATGTCCAACTCTTTTACGACCCCATGGACTGTAAGTAGAATGCCAGGCTCCTCCTGTCCATGGAATTTCTGAGGCAAAAATATTTTAGAGGGTTGCTATTTCCTTCTCCAGGGGATCTTCCTGACCCAGGTATCAAACCCCAGTCTCCTGAATCAGCAGGCGGGTTCTTGACCACTGTACCACCTGGAAAGCCCTAAGCAAGGTTAGACCATTGTTTATTTCACTTTAATTACAACAGCCTTTCGGATAGTAGAAATTTCTCCGGGATTCTGTTACTTGATGTTCCAGTGCTGGATACTTGAATGAGTTCTTAGCATTTTTAGTGACTTAGGTATTTCAGTGCAAATTGGAGAGCTTGCATAAAGGCCTCTCCCCATAGTCTGCTTCGAACAAGAACTGGAAAAACAGTTGGACTGAATAAGGCAAGGCTCCCATTCTCCATCTGTCTCCTCCCATTGCTGTAGAATAAAATATCGGTGATGGGTGTGGGCAAAGACCCCATAGCCAGCAATAGGGGTTTATGATACTCTGCCATTCAAATTAGGAAGTACTGGGAGAATGCCTGAAAATGATATGGCATTCGATAAATGCTTGGTAACATTATTAGAGTATATTATTATCACTGCAGTTTCGCATGCTAAAATGCCTCTGCTGCTGTTTTAATGACTGATCACTTCCTCAGTGTTCAAAATAAGCATAGTATTCTGATCGTTGAAATTCACCAGGACCTTCACAGTAATGGGCACTAGCAAAGGACTCTTTAAAGTTCATGCAGAAAAAATCATAATTTCCTGAGAATAAGCATTTACTGTTTTCCAAAGGCTGAAGGGACGCCTTCCCCACCAGTGGCCATGGCAATGTCGGGTGGAAGAGTTAGATACTTGGATAGCCCCTTTCACATGGTGCTCTTTTACAATAAGGAATATTTTGAGGTTGCTGGAAGTGGTCATAACGACGCGTAATTTAAAAGCACTATGAAAGGAAAAGTGGAACTGTGAACTCATGCATTCTTTCAGTGAGGCTGTAGTTAGGGAAAACATCAATATAAAAATAAACTATTTTTAGGACCTCAATATCTTCAGCTCTGTGGATGCTTCTGAGTCATATTTTATGAGGACACACTTGGCTACTGTTGGGCTCCAGCTCCCTTCCAGCTGGGGGGGATTAAGCATGCATTCCATTGTTGAACACTTCCCAGAGAAATTGCTAGTGCTTTCTGACTGCAAAATCTTTACTCTTGGTATTGACTTAAGTAACAAAAAGAACATGACTTGATTTTTCAAATCCCTGGTAGATCTATAGCTGCTCTTAAGCTTTTGAACCATTCAGTTGGCCTCAAAAGTCTCGGTGAAGCTGCAAAATGTCCATTTTCATATTTCTACTGTTTAGTGCACTTAAAACTCATGGAACAATTTTTTTATGAGACATATATAGCAAGCAGATTTAATTGTTATGTTCTTACTACCTCACCTTTATTACTGAGGTAGATAGGAAATTCTAAGGAGTTCGGAATGCATTGGGAAGAGAATGCATGTCAGATAGGCATTAGCTAAATCCACATGCACAGTTGTATGGTTTAAAGCAGCAGCCCCCATCATTTTTGGTACCAGGGACTGGTTTCATGGAAGACAGTTTTTCCATGGACCAGGGGTGGGGGTCGGGGGGAGGTTTACGAGTGATTCAAGTGTATTACATTTATTGTACACTTTATTTCTTTTGTTATCATATCAGTTGTACCTCATATTATCAAGCATTTTATCCCAGAGGCTGGGAACCCCAGTTTAAAGCCATGATGCCCAGTCTATACTGGTTTGTTTAGATAATGGCCAGGTAGTTATTAAGAAATAACTACGTGCCTAGCAATGGTTTGAAGCCTGTTGGGTTTCAACAGAGCAGTAACAAGTTTATCACTAAACTATGGACATGGAATTAAAGCTTATGGCATAGAACTTTTTTTTAAGAGGAAAGGAAACAAAGTAAAACTAACTTTGGCTTTTTTGGGGGTATGTTACTTGAACTTTCTGAGCCTCAGTTTACGTGTATGTAAAATCTCCAGAGATAATAAAACCAACCTAATAAAAATCACTCCAGATGGTGACTGCAGCCATGAAATTAAAAGACGCTTACTCCTTGGAGGAAAAGTTATGACCAACCTAGATAGCATATTCAAAAGCAGAGACATTACTTTGCCGACTAAGGTCCCTCTAGTCAAGGCTATGGTTTTTCCTGTGGTCATGTATGGATGTGAGAGTTGGACTGTGAAGAAGGCTGAGCGCTGAAGAATTGATGCTTTTAAACTGGGGTGTTGGAGAAGACTCTTGAGAGTCCCTTGGACTGCAAGGAGATCCAACCAGTCCATTCTGAAAGAGATCAGCCCTGGGATTTCTTTGGAAGGAATGATGTTGAAGCTGAAACTGCAGTACTTGGGCCACCTCATGTGAAGAGTTGACTCATTGGAAAAGACTCTGATGCTTGGAGGGATTGGGGGCAGGAGGAGAAAGTGATGACAGAGGATGAGATGGCTGGATGGCATCACTGACTCGATGGACCTGAGTCTGAGTGAACTCCAGGAGTTGGTGATGGACAGAAAGGCCTGGCATGCTGCGATTCATGGGGTCGCAAAGAGTCAGATATGACTGAGCGACTGAACTGAACTGAATAGTGTAGTTGAAAAAATAACATAATAAATATAAATGGCATAGCAAATATTTGGCTCAGCTTGATGAGGCAAATCAGGGTCAAAATTAAAAGAAGAATCTGCTTCTTGCCTCTGCTTTAAAGAGTTGGAGGTTGATAC